>JAADXH010000310.1:0-26762 GCA_023337595.1 Globisporangium camurandrum
CAAAACGTTTGCTTTCAAAAAATGAAATGCACTGCGGGAATCACAAAATTAGCGCGGTTGCGATGGTCTTGTTAGAACTTTGAAAAGTGACCTACAACAAAAGTAATCCACAAAAATCGAAGTGCGGCTAACCAATTGGCACGCACTGTATCAACAAGTAACTATCCGACAACCGGCGATAGCGCCGCTGCAGACATGGCGCATGCGTGACGCTCGACTACACGCATTGTCGTGCTCCTCGTTGCGCTCTCTTGCTCCATTGATCGATCGACTGCGGTCTGCTCGTTTGCGTAAACTCGTTCGAGCCCGCGCTCGAGCCCAAGGATTTGTGACCCCAGCGCCTTTTCGCGTGCGACGGGTGCTCGCCGTCGCTGCTTGCTGCTCAGTAGCAATCCTCTTCGATTAGAAAGGCGCACAAGTGCACTCGCGTGCGCGCTCAAGTGTGTGAACGCAACCTGGTTACTACAAAAAATCTGCTACACGGCGGGAGTCGCGTTGGTGCTGCACCTGCAAGTACAACGATCGTCAACTACCACTACACAAACGTCATCATGGAACCGTCACATCCGCTGCACAGCACTAGCAAGTACGAGGATCGCGTTCCGCTCCTGTCGCTCATGACTGAGTACGTTGCGATCTCGTACAAGCACTGCGAGCCGCAACAACAACACGCACACCAGCAGCAGCAGCAGCACCTCCAACCGTCACCAGTAGTAGCTACTGCACACAATATAGACGCTCAGGACGCGGACGTCGCCTCTCCATCGCAGCGCCGCATCTTGACCAAGAACGCCACAGCTGCTGGCAATGACGGGTACGACAACGACGACCGCAACTTGATCGTCCGCGTGCATGACGTCCTCGGAAGCGACGCTGCTGTTACAACTGCACCAACCACAGACGCTGCTACTGCCCACTACATTGTGCTCGATCTGCTGGGTCAGGGCACGTTCGGGCAAGTCTTTCGGTGCCAGCACAGCCGCACAAACCAACTCGTTGCGCTCAAAGTCATTCGCAACCACCCGTCGTACTACAAACAGGCACTCGTTGAAGTCGAGATCACCCAGATGGTAGGTTGTATCCTATATCCTACTGTATTACAGTTGTATCCTACATCCTATTCTATGTAGCTGACCAAGCCAAGCACTCACCTTCATTGCCATCCGCACATGCAGTTGAATCAAACGTTTGACGCAATGCAAGCGCCACACATTGTCCGACTGCTTGATAGTTTTGAGTACCGTCACCACCTGTGTCTCGTCTTGGAGCTCTTGAGCATGAACGTCTACGAACTCATCACGCACCACAACGTACGTTCGGCCGTATGATTTGCTGCACTGGCTCTCTGTAACACTGTTGTGATTCGACAGTTTACAGGCTTTCCGATCGACGTGACGCGCAGTTTCCTATCACAACTCCTCCATGCGCTCGTCCAACTCGAGGACGTCGGTGTGATCCACTGTGACCTGAAACCCGAGAACATTCTGCTTGCCACTGGCTCGGTATCGACAGCCCTACCGCAGCTCAAGGTCGTGGACTTTGGGTCCGCGTGTCGCACACAAGCGACCGTGTTCTCGTACATCCAATCGCGCTTCTATCGCTCACCGGAAGTGCTGTTGGGGATGCCCTACAGTCACGCAATCGACATGTGGTCGCTCGGGTGCATTGCGTTTGAATTGCTCGTTGGTTTGCCGCTCTTCCCAGGCGTCTCGGAACACGATCAGCTGCGTTTGATCGAAGCGACGCTCGGGTACGTGATGCGTTGGCTATTAGGTAGCGCCTGGAGCGGTAGAAGCGCTGGACTAACGCTGGATTGACCATTTGTCTCTCTGCTGCAACAAGGCCGTTCCCGCAGTCGTTGCTGCGCACGGGCCGGAACGTTTGCAAGTTTTACGACGTCGTCCAGACGCTTTTGCCGATCGGTCGTTCGCGTTTGGAAAACACGACGACGACGACGTTTGTATTGAAAACAGCTGAACAGTTTGCGCACGAGACGCAGCGCGACGTCCAGCAGGCGAAACAATATTTCAAGTACTCGACGCTTCGGGATTTGGTGTTTGCGTTTCCACTGCGTGCGACAAATGAAGAAGAGCGTTTGGAGGAGATCGAACGACGCCATGCGTTCTTGGATTTTGTCGGGGGGTTGCTGGCTGTCGATCCGACAGTGCGGTGGACAGCGCGCGAAGCACTGGAGCATCCGTTTATAACAGGCGAGCGCTTTCTGTACGATACTGTAGCAGCAGCAACAGCGCTGTCCAATGAGCACTTAATGGTGGATTATGGTGGCGAAACGACGCCACCGAGCGACGTGGAGACGTTGATGTACGATCAACAGCAACAGTCGCAGTGCTACAGTCGCCAGTATGAGGCAGCACATCCGTCGATCGCGTCTCTGCAGTTGGATGCGCGCGTGCGTCCCATTGATCCGTTGTACGCAGACGCGAACAACAGCAATAGCAGCGCGTACTACAGCGAGCGCTCGTGTACGTACGACGCGTCGTCGTCGTGGCTGCCGACGCCAAACTACGTTCCCGTCGCTCCTGCAATCGTAGAACGCAATAGCAATAGAGAGGGAGATTGTGGGGGACCTGGTGGATACGTTTATGAACCGGTAGCTCCATCGCGGATGTATGCGCAGCTTCCAACACGACAGGAACACGCGCCAGTGTGTTGGCCAGCACCGTCGTTGGAGACAAGCGAAGAGCGCATGCAGCAGTTCGTTGATGCATTCCCAGTGACGCAATCGCGCAGGACGCACAAAGTCGCTCCTGCGCCACCATCCACGCACCAGTCGGTCGTACTGCCCATGCACCAGTCTCTGCAGCGACAGGGGAGCTATTCGCTCTTGTCTGACAGCTACGATCCGTCGTTCCTGCTGCCGATTCGTCAACAGCATCAACAGCAAAGGAGCAACGTCGTCGCTCCTGTGCGGAGCCAGTCGTTTGAGACGCTTCCCTCGTGTCAGCAGCAGCTTCAGAGGCAGCAAGTTCAGAGCAACTACAGCATCAACAGCAACATACAGCACGACGCTGAGGCACAATACAAAGCAGCGACAGCAGCAGGAAAAAGTACACGACGACGGCGACGGCCATCGCAGTCAAAGGCTCCGCACGCTGCGTTGCCACTTCCTGATCTCGGATGCGGCAGCAGCGGCGGCGGCTACAGCTGCGGCATCACGTATGCAGCAACAGCACCATTCCCACCAGCGTGGGCCACAGCCTCGAGCGACAACAGTGCACGACCAGCAAACGTGCCACTCACTAGCTTCCTCTACGATCCGCAGCAGCACCACCACCAACAGCAGCAACATGAGCATCCAAGCAACACAAGCAAGCGACGGAACGAACATACGAGTGACGACGACACGGCGACCGCACAACGCGTGTGGAAGAGTCCGCGTGGATCGAACACAACAGCAGCAGGCGGCAACAGCAGCAGCAGCAACGACCAACGTCTGTATGACAACGTACGTCCAACCGACGATGAGACGCTGCTATGGATGCCGCCGTTCTTACCAGCAACAACAACAGCAAATACGATCGAACAACACAATGACGAGCTGCATTACGTTGCGCCATACTTTGTTGCGCCACGTGCACCATCGTCCCTACCAACGTGACTGTCTGATTATAAGCCTACAAGCCTACAAACCTACTGCTGCAGCTAGTTGTAGGTATTGCCTTCATCCAATCCTACTTACTCGTTCACGAACGCACAGACTTTGTCGATCAGTTCTTTCTTGTTGCCAATTGCAGCGATGTCATGCGCTTGTAAGAACGCTTTGATGTCCTTCACGAGCTTCTTCTGGACGGCGCCACTCGCAACGAGCGACTGCCAATGGTCTTTGCTCAAGTCGCCGCCATCGTCGCTCGTGCTTTTCTTTGCTGTGGTCTTGCGCGCAGGCGGCGTTGCGCTCTATAGCGCGCATGCAAATAGGAGGATGCTGGCGTCAGCGTCTATAGTACGAGTAGAGAAGAGAGTTCGTAGAACGAACGACGCACTTTGCGCTTGAGCGTCGACTTGTCGATCGCGTCGCCGCCACAAACGTCACGAAACGCTAGAATCGCATCCTGTCGAGAGAAATAGAGGCAGTCCGTTATACACACTGGAGGAGACAAAGAGAGAGCGAGCGAGAGAGAGAAAGAAAGCGACAGAAACCTGCACGTCGGGTTGTGCAAATCCTTCTTGATCCGGCAGCGTCGTGTCGCTCGTTTCGTCAAACTGGAGTTCGTCTTCCCCCAACGCGAGTGCTTGGACACTTGCGTAGTGCTTCTGCAACTCTGTTCCATAACAACAGCAACACTCCATGAGGCGCTAGACACTACACACTAACGAGCCGGTAGCGTCGTCACGTACCGGGGTTCTCAAAGCTCGGGACGTCCGACAGCGTGAGCTTTTGAATCAACGCTTTTGCTGCATCGACCTGTTCGTGCGTCGCACGCTCGCGCGTTTCGACGGGAATGTCCCGAATATCGTCGAGATACGGCAGAAAGATCACGTGGAAGCCAGTCGGTTGGACTTGTCCCAATTCATCCGCCACTTCGCGCTGTGGAATCAACGCGACGAGACGCGGTTCGCTCGATTTGCGCGCAATCAAACGGGCGATTGCAACTTTGTGCTTCGTCTCCATTGCAGTCAAGAGCGCATGGAACGCAGTCGTACTGTTCGCAATCAGCGCGTCGCTCGGGTATAAAAAGTACGGCGCACGGACATTTGCGTGCCAATCTGCTAAGAGACAATCAGCCGAGACAAAACACAACAATTGTAGCCCCGGGGCGTCAAAATACTTGAGTTGCACGACGTCGTCTCTCGACAAGTAGATCCGCTTGCCGCCATAGTCGATAAACCGTTTGATCTGATCGGGCGTCAAGTACGCGCCAGTGTCTTCACACAACCACTTTGTCTCGCTCTTCAGCGGTGCGTTCGTCACTGCGTCCAACGCAATCGGCGGCGCTTTGCGCTGGACGACTGCTAGTGCATACAATTCCACGCCAATTGCAACGTCCGGCGTAATCGAAAACCCAAACGACGTCACGCGGCGTTTGCGGAAGCGTTTGCGGAGCGATCCTTCGGTCAAATCCGCCAGTGAATCGACCGCAAATGCGGGTTGGTAGACCAAGAGACTGCCGTCGACTGCAGTCGTCGTCGTTGTCGATGGATCAGCCGTAAAGTCATGGAACGCACACGCGTAGAACGCTTGCAGGTCGAACGATTCGCGCTTCGACGGCGTAATCGTAAACAAATTCAACGTCCGCTTGAGCTCGACGTGGTTCTATTTACGGGTACAGAGACGTCAGTCGCATAGGGTAGGCAGAGAGAGAGAGACAGAGAGCGACAAACCTGCACTTGTTTCTGGACACGACCGCGCTCGTCGGCGTCTGGGAGCATTGGCGCATCGTCGTTTGTAAAGAGCCAGACGCGCTGGGCGTCCTTCTTATTGAGGCTATCGACATACAAGACAGTAAGACACCGTGCGAGTGGGGTTTTAGATACACAACAAACGTACTTGGCGTTTGAAAACGCGATGCCGCAGTGCCAGAGCGCGTTGCTGATTGGAAGCGCGTCGGTTGCGGACATGCTCTCGAGTGCGAGCTGTGCGTCGTCTGCTGGCGTATCGACGAGCGACTGGAGCTCCTTGATGCGCGCAGCTGTGGGAAACCCAAGCGATTGGAACTCGTACACGCTCTCGAGGCTACTTGCTTCCGTGCGCTTGCGCTACAGTTGATGGATTTGTAAGTGTGGGAGCGCTTGTAAGTCGTGGAAGCGGAGATACAGAGCCGCACTACGCGACGCACCGAGCCAAAAAAGACAACACTGATCAGCGAGTTGTCGTTTGCGATCACTTTCGCTTTCAGGAGCTTCGCAGCGAGGTCAACGACTGCGTGGAACCACGTCGTGGGTGGCGCACTTTTCGTCGTCGCAGTGTCGGCCGCCGACGGCTCGTACGGCGCAAACATCGACGTGCGCGCATCGATGAGCACGATGAGCGCATCCTTGCCGTTCTCCGGGAGCTCGTAGTCCTCGTCGTCGTCGCCTGTGCGGTCGTCTGTCGTCGACTGGCTGCTCCACACGTCCATGCTTGCTGTCGACCTTGGTGCAGATGATCTGCACTTTGTTGACACTACTTTTCGGGTTGAACACTTTTGCTGTGCTTTGCAATTCCTTTTGATTTTTTCGATGTATCTTATTATTTGATTGCAAGTCGGATTACCACGCGAATCAGTTTTGATTGATCTAGTCATCACACGATGGATCGGTGTCTCAATACGCGCTCCCGCGCTCGAACGTCTTGGCGCCATGACGCGCATGTGCTAGCAGCGATCGGCAAATTGCACTCGTGAGGCGCGGGTACGCTGCTGACTGGAAGCGGCGCTCAAAGTAACCACTGCGCGCTTCGAGCACACGTGCAAGGTCGCAGCACGAATAGACGTCGCTTGCGGCGAGCTGCTGCTCGAGTGCACGAACGTCACCGCGGCGCCACGCAAACTCGCTGCGCAGTGCGTCGAGTGCACGATGCAGTGCTGGCGGCGCGAGGATCTCGCGTATACATGCAGCGTGGCTGCTTTGTGCTGCAGTACCGTCGCCGTCAGTAGGCGACGAGCAGTAGGTGATAGTTTCAGTGTAGCTCACGCGTGGTGCGGGCCAGTGCTGCGCACTCGCGTTGATCTTGCTGGCATCGCGCCACGCTTCCATGAGCAGTGGATACTCGCGCAGTAAGTACGCTTGCTGTTGCGGATCGCCGCTTTGATAGAGCAGCCCACAGAACGCGTCGGCTGTGTACGTACACGTCGCCCACTTGCTCGCGTACTCGTGCTGCAAACGCTTGAACTCGGCGAGCCACGCGTATTCAAACTGCTCACGTGCGAGCAGCGCATCGCTGTCCGCTGTACTGTCATCGATACCTTCCTTTAGTTTCGTTGTCACTTTGCGCAATGCGCCTAATAGACTACTCGTGATCGACGTAGAGGCGCTGCCGCTGCAGTTGTCCTTTGTTGTTGTTGCTGTTGTTGTTGTAGATATCGTAGTTGTTGGTATCGAAGGCGGATGAGAGGCGCAGACGCGTTGGAACTGGAGCACATTGGGTCCGAGTGGTGCGGCGCGAAGGAGATCGACGACTGCGAGCGGATCGACGGCGTCACACGCAGCGCTATTGATTCCGACAAGTGCATCGCCTAGTTGTAGGACGTTAGCGAGCGGTGGTTCTGCGCTGGCGCTTGCGGCGCTTGTTGTAGTCATTTCTGCTGCGTTTGCATCAGTAGGCGTCTCGTCGGTGTCGTCTTCGCCGCTATCGTTATCGCTGATATCGCGAGGCACAATGTGCTCAACAAAGCCATCGACAACGAGCAACGCGCGTCCGTCGAGCGACGTGCGCTTCGTAAAGTAGATCCCAAAACCAATTGCTGTCTTGTCGATCTTGACGTCACGTACGGTGGACGACACCTCGCATGGCGGCGCTGCATCATCTTCGATGACGACTAAAGACTGCGGTAATGGAGACACGCTTGCACCTAGGACGCTGTCGTGCGTGTCGTTGATCGCATCGTTCATTGTTGTCGTGTAGACGATGGTGCTCGTTGCTGTCTTGTACCAAAAGATTTGCAATATGAACAGTCGCTATTTCAATAGATTTGGGACAATGCACCACTATCGATCAGGCAAGTGACGACGAACGAACATCACTCTGTTAACTGTAAACTACGATGCATTGACGCAAACAACAGCACTTGCTACACCTCCTACTCGTTCTTCTTGTTCGTGTAGGTGCTGGTCGTGTTCGTTGATCGTCGCCCTACCGATGGACCCGTCGCAGCAGTCGGTGGTGCGTCCATGTGACGCTGTCGCACGTGCTTCCCAGCACTGCTGTTCGTGTTACTACTGACGTCCTCGTCGTCGCTCGAGTCATCGGCCATGAGCGGTCGGTGGCTAACAATTATCCATCCAATCCACTAGTCAATCCACCAGCCACTACTACCACAGTCGCCACCTCGTCCTCCTTTGTACCTGTATGGATCCGTCTGCGCTTGGGCGTCTGCGCGCGTCTGGAAGCGCATGTACATCTCACTCGCACGCTTTTTCATGGCTGTACAGTCGGTACCACACAGCAGTCAATGATACCTCCTACGGTCGTTTGTAACAAAAGCGACAACGCACTTTCACTCATCGAGGCAAACTTGACGCTCATTGCAGTCAACGTCTCGGTTGCGAGCTCCGTGGCGCTCTTGTCCGGGTACGCAGCTGCTTGCGCACGCGTCGATCGGTCGAATGCATCGGCAGCCGACATTGCTGGCTGCCTGCGTTGTTCAGTGCGACTGTCGCTTGTGACAAAGTGCGTTGCAAACTCATCATTTGCAAACAGTTCGTGGCGAAAGATCTCGTTCTGGAGCATCTCTGCGAGCGCAGCGTCACGCTGTTCCTGTGCCGACAGCTCGTGGTGGTCGTATGACGCATCGAGCGGTAAGCGGAGAAAGTCATCTGGCAGCAACAGGCGGCGCTTCGACGATGTTGTTGTGGCTTTGCGCTGCGGCGATGACCGTGGCGACTTGCGGTACGTTGGCGCGGGCGACGCAGCATAGTGCGCATTGTGCTTATCTTCTTCGTCATAGTCGCTGGTGTCGAGCGCATACGGACGCGCAGATGCTGCTGCGGCATGCGACGATGGCGATGATGCGTGAGCAGTCGCTACCGACTCGTTGTCCTCTCGTACGGGCGTCTCCATCGTGAGCATCATGTCGATCGTGTTTTCGAGGTGACCGGCATTTGCTTCAAGCAGCTCAGCGAGTGCATCTGTGTCCCACGTCGGGAACATGGCGCGCAGTGCACTCATGCCTTCGTCGTACGTGAGCGCCATGGCGGCTCGTCGCTCTTGTCTGATCCAACGCAAAATGAAATGCACGAAAATGGCTCACATGTTCCATGTCTCCAGAACTGCATACTGCATTCTCTGTAATTGCATGTTGCATTGAGCTTGCTTGCAAATCGCAATTCGCAAGTCCACAACGATGACGGTGACGTGGACGGCAGCAGCTGTGCTTGGCATGCTTGCGCTCTGCGTGCAGCAGCAGCAGCAGCTGAGCGGCTTTGTCGGCGCTGCGCCAAAGCAGCGCGACGAGAACATGTGTCGCTCGGTCGGCGCACTCAAGTTTGATGCGACGCAGCGTCCAATGCAACGCGTGCGTATGCGCACTCGATCTGGACTATGTTTACAATCGCGATCGTCATTGAGCGCCACTCTGACTGTCTGTGTGTGTTTGTATGCTTGCATGCTCTGCTACAATAGAGCAAAGGGCTCGACGTGTGCAGCAAATACAAGAAGAACACGTGCTGCAACGAGACGCACGTGCATCAGTTGCGATTGTGCGTCTATCGCTCTTTCCATGCCACTGACAACAGTACCGCTATCGTATGCGCGCTGTCACCAATGCACTCACTGGCGTACGTACACACACCCACACATACGTACAAAAACCACCACACAGGAAGCTCCGCGAGCCAGTGGTTGCAAAGTTCAACGACAAATGTCAACGCCTCACGGAGGTTCGTTCGTTCTTTTTCACCTGCTTCGTAGTGTCTGCTTGTCTAAATGACTGTCTGTGGATGCGTCTGGACTGCAGGAGATGACCTGCGCTGCATGCCATCCGTTCGTTGGGACGTCACAAGTGAAACTTGTCTGCCCACACTTGTGTGACGACTGGTACGTTTGCAAAAAGTGGTTTTTGCTTCCACTTGCTCCGTTATTCACACATTTACGAAATAATATCCCACAGGTACACCGCGTGTCAGTCCGAGTACTATGCGTACAGTGGCGCCGGGTCGTTGGCGCCATGTTATGGGAACGCACTGATCTGTTCACCACTGCACCACATTGCAGCCAGTGGGGCAGACTTTTGTACCAAGATGGGCTTCCACGTCGGTTCGATCGACGACGCGGAAGGCGACGAGTGCTTCGATGGGTCCGTCCCGCGCCAACTCGGAGCCGCAGAGCCCGTCGAAGCGTGGCAGACGCAACTCCAGCGGTGCGTTAATGTGGGGTGGTTTTTGACTGTGGTGGTTTTTACACTGATTGTGGTTTTTCATTGCTCGTGCTGCAGGTTGTTCGACGAACAGTCGCAAGATCCATCCGGCGCGTTCTTGTTGATGCTGTTTGTGCCACTCGTTGCAGCATTTAGTGCATTTCGCGTATTGCGGCGTCACTTCGACCGACGTGGTGCTGCTGAACGCGACCGCCATGCGCAATTGCTCGAAGTCCGTCGCTTGCAGCAACAGCGCTACGGTCGCACGTCGTACGCGGATTACGACAGCGACAGCGACAGCGACAGTATCGAGGATTTTGGCGATGCCGAGGACGCTGCTGTGGACACCAATAACCACCGACAGGACGACGACGACGCGTCTGTCAACGTGGATCGTCACAGTGATAAGAAGAAGGAGGTCGTGGAGGAGAATGACGAGGTGCAAGGGAACGACATTGCGATCGATAGCAGCAGCGCTAATGACCAGACGATCGACGAAACGACGACGCCACGTACGTTGTCGTCGACACTGTAGCAGCTGTCAGTGGTTTTTTAGCAATACCCGAACGCGTAGGAGAGAGAGAGAAGAGAGAGAGAGAGAGAGAAGAGAAAAAGAAAGAGCCAGTTGCTACAGTGGTTTTTGTATTGCGTGGTGTTTGTTTTGCGTTTGTTTGAATTAAAAGTAGAAGAGACACGAACGCGATGGCAAAAACCACACGTACGTGTCCCGTCCGCGACCTCCTGTAGCATGTGGATGATCGACTGTCGACTGCACACGTTCGCTATTCCGCATTCTTGAGGATCTCGACGCGCTTCTGCCACCTGATGCGATGGATCAACAGACAAAAGAGAGCGTCAGCAGTTGATGCGATCGATCAAACGCATCGGAAGCAGCAAGCGACGTACTCCATGTACTGGCACTTTTCGTAGGCGTGGCGCAAGTCCTGGCACTTCCATGGCAAGAACAGCGTCTCCCGTCGGCACTCGTTCAGTGGGATCACGAGCCCAGCGCACGTGTCACGGTAGTGCAGTGGCACCTTAGCATCGACCATCTCCTGGCGCGATGGGATGCGCGGTCCTGTTTGAATATGGACGCATAAAAGCAAGAGTGAATGGGCGGCGGAAGGACAATTGCGGTGGTGCAGGCGGATGTGGAACGGGGGGGGGCTAGCATGTGCTCTTGGTTTCCTGCGCGCCTACAAATACGCATCCACATACACTAGTGCTCACAACTACTTGTACAGCATCGCACACGTGCAGATGCAACACACACACACACATACCTTCGTAGTGCGCGTCGTGGCCGCCCATAGTCACCAAGCAGCTCAAGTGTCGAGGTGTCTTGTTTGTCTGGACGAAAGCACAGCCGCCACTTTTGTGAGGCTACCGTATTTAAAAACTATATATTTTTAATATTATTAGCTTGAGATCGGCACAAACGCCATCAACCACAACAAAGGCAGTTGACGACTGGGGCCGTTGACGATGGCGCAGCCGAGCAACGGATCGACGAGCAGCGGCGCCGTGCCGGCCGAGCTGCTCGACGACGGCAAGGTGATCGGCGCCACGGTGCGCGTGTTCACGCAGGCAGACGAGACGTTCGAAGGTGTGATCTTCACGCTCGATCCAGTGGCGAGCTTCCTCATCCTCGGTGCGTTTGTTGTTGCGTGTCATGACAATCGCGATCGTGCTCGAGCTGCACGCACATCTATAATACAAATACAAGCCCGCACTGACCTCTGCCTGCTGTGGCGCTATGTACATGCATACACATTCATAGAGGAGCGCACTACGGACAGCAAAGGCGGCAAGACACGCATGTTCCAGATCGATGCGCTCAAGAAGATCGAGGTGCGTTCGTCTGCAATTGCTACACGACATGCTGCACGTCACTTGTATGCACGTGTCGTACAGCAGCGCATGCAAATCGCCATCTCACAGCGCGAATCGCCTACAGGTGCTAGAGAAAGCGCCAGCAGACGTGAATGCGAACTTGCCGCACATCACGGAGGACGATCTCCTGCGGCTCGAGCAGCGCAACAAGGGCGTCGCCGAGCGCGCGCTTGCATCGATTGGCAAAGGCGTCTCGGCCGAAGCACAGACGATCTTTGACGCACTCAACAAGACGTACGTCGTCGTCTCTCGCTCTGGCTCTAATTGTCGCTTCCGTTATCGACTGACGCTCGCTGCATGCCTCTACAACAATAGCATGCCATGTGAGTGGGAGGGCCTCAACATCCGCGTCATGGCGGACGTGCTCATCAAGCCACCGTATCAACCGCAGCAATGCGTGAGCGACAATGCGCAGGTGCTGTCGCGCGTCAAGAAAGTCCTCGAAGGGGAGAAGAACAAGCTCAAGCGAGCAAAGAAGTGAGTACGAGACATGTGTGAATAGGCAGGTAGGAGGAGACAGAGAGAGAGAGAGAGAGAGAGAGAGAGAGAGAGAGACGGTAACAGACAAGAGGGGAGGCGATACGAAGACAAAACACACGACCGGTTTGTTCTATTCGACGTCGTCGTTACGCATACAAAATGAAAAATATAGAGGATCCACACGCAACGTGGCGCTCGACGCTACAAAGTTCACAGCGCTGGTGCTGGTTCGGCGTCGACAGCTGTCGTGGGACTTGCTGACGATGCGACCGTCGCTGCGTCGTCGATCGCCACCACAGGGGATGGAGCAGCAGCAGCATCAATCGCAACAATGTCGACCGCACCAGTAGCTGAACCTGATGCTCCTTCGCGTCCTTGCGTCGCTTCGTCTGTTGCTGTCGACAAATCACTGAACAAAGATGCCATCGTGTCAAAAACGCTCGCAGTTGTTGACGTCACATCCGTGTCGTCGACAGCAGTCGCGACGGACGATGTCTCGTCAGTTGGAACAGGCGTCGCTGCGTTCGCATTCGCAGCAGCAACCTCATCGGCTCCTGGAATTGTTGGGACAGTCGAGTCGACAGCACTAGCGGCATCACCGTCGGCTGCTGCTGCGACGACACGTGCAACTGGCTCGACGTTGTCGCTTGTCGTTACAACTGCAGGCGTCGCATCAATCGCATCGTCAACTGGAACGCGATCGAGGACATCGCTATCTGTCAGCGTCGGATCCGCAACTTCTGTGGTCAGTGGCGTCGGTTGCGTCGCTGCATCCGTCGCAACGATCGACTCGGTGACGAGCGTCGCGTCCAGCGATTCGACAAGCGCTGCATTCGAAACAATTGTGTCTGCTGCTGCTTTGATCGCATCGTCCGCATTTGCGTCTGGAACTGTCACATCAGTTGCAATCGATTCGATTGGCTTGTCGTCGTCGTTGGCGCCAGCAACGGACTCGTCGGCTGTCGAAACGACTGCAGGCGACAACGACGCAACGACTGGCGCTTCGTCAACAACAACAGCATCGCTTGAATCGACAGGCAATTCCACTGGCTGTTCGACTGCGACGCTCTCGTTTGCGTCTGCCATCGTCTCTTCCTGCGCAATTGGCGCAGCGTCCTTCACGGCCGCTTGCTCCACATCGCTCGTCACGGCTGCAACACTCGGCTTGTCACTATCAAGCGCAGCAGTCTTCACGTCCGCTGTCGCAACAACAGGTGACGGACTGATCGGTTCGATGTCCACAGCCACAGGCTCCGCATCGACTGTAGCGTCAGCACTGCCAGTCGATGCCAGCTGTTCAGTATCCACACCGTCGTCATCGTCAACAGCCGCTGTGTCGACCGAGTCGGTCGAGGCAGCAGCTGCTGCAATCGCTGGGTCAACACTATCAGCACCAGCGACAGTTGCATCCGCGTTTGCGGTCTGTTTTGCAATTTCAGCTTCCAACACGCGCATGAAATCGCTCAAACTCGCAGCAGCAGTTGGTGGAAAATCTCCAGTTGCATCGATCGACGCTGCAGTGTCGTCCAAATTGCTCGTTGCGGTGCTGTTGGTCCCATCCGTAACATCGGCAGCGTCGGTCACCGCGTCAATGGCTGGCTTGTCATTCACAGCGTCAGCCATAGACTCGGGCACTGACGCATCGACTGCAGCAGGAGTAGCGTCGAGCTTGTCATCGTCGTCCGCCGCGTCAACCGCATTTGCAGCCGGCGCCATTGACTCGGTGGTCGCTGCTGATGTCGACGACGCACTTGCATCGGCTGTCGACTGTTTGTCTTGGACTGGCTCTTCTGTCGATTGTTTGTCATGGACGGACTCCTCTGTCGACCGTACGTCCTGGGTGACATCATCATCGACGGCAACAGCAGCAGTAATGTGATCCAGTGCTGCAACGTCGTTGTCTTCCGTCGTAGCAGGCGCCACGCTCTCGAGCGCTGGAATTGCAGCGTTCAATTCATCCAACGCCACGTCGTCGGATGCAGCAGACGACGCTGTCGACGCCGCCAAGACGCTCGCAGCATCTACTGGGTCCATGACGTCGCCCTGTGCAGTCACTTCAACCGTCACGAGGTCGTCGCTACGCGCGTCGTCCGATGCAACGGACTCGATCGCATCTGCTGGTGCTTCTGCTTCGATCGCAGCAGCAGCTGGTGCGTCTTTCGCTGCTGCGTCTTCGTCAATCGGCTCCTTCACGTCGCTTGCAGTTGTGACATGGTCGTTCACAGCCTCAGTTGCTGCAGCAGTCAGTGGCTCCGTCGTTGAATCGTTCGTTGCTGACTCTTCGATGCGCTCGACGCCATTAACGTTGTCGATAGAATCTGTTGCCATCACAGCATCAATGCTCTCCAGCGTCACGTCTGACGCTGACGCAGACCCGTCGTTCGTCGCGTGTTGCGCAGCGTCCTTTGTAGCTGGCAACGCTTCCGTCACAGTCGACGATGCATCTGTAGCTGCCATAAGTGCGCTATCGTCGTCGCTGTTGTCGACAAAGTGACTCGCAAGCGAACGCAGCGCCATCGACAGACTTGTGAACGGCACAGATGACGTAAACTGCTCCAGCACGGACGCGAGGCTCGCACTGTCATCGTCGTCATCATTGTCGCTCGTCACGTGCGTCGATCGATCAGTCAGCGACGCGTTCTCGCCATTGTTGCTGCTGCTGCTAGAGCGAGCAGGCGAGTGCGAATCGATAAAAGCAGCAACAGCAGTAGCGTCGTCGCCGTCGTTCTTGTCGTCGTCCTGGACACTGGCGCTCGTCGATGCAGTCGATGTCGTCTGTTCGCCAGTCAGTTCGTTAACAATGCGCTCATCGGTGGCCTCTGAGTCGGTCGTCGGCGCAGCAACACTCTCGATAGCGACGCTGCTGCGCTCACTGCTGGTCGATGACGATTCGGTCGTTGTAGACGCAGCGACATCGCTCTCGTCCGTGTGTGAGAGCGACAGTGTCGCGTCTGCCACAGACGAGGCGCGTTCTTCTGCTGTTGTCGGTTCGTCGTCGATAGGAGCGTCGGTTGCAGCAGTCACCTTGTCGCGAATGACGCTCTCAACGTCGCTTGACGCAGGAGCGACACTGTCGACAGACGCGTCGACTGGCGCAATAGCAGCAGCAGCCGTAGCATTTTTATTCGCACTTCCAGTCGGTTCGTCACTTTGTACAATCACATCCGGGTTCAGTGCATTCTCGATCGCAATCTCAACGAGTTCTGCAGTCGTCGGGACAAAATCATCGCGTGGACTATCGGCAGTTGGTGCTGCAGCAGTCGCAACCGGCTCCAACGTCGCAACGACATCGTCGATCGTCTTGATCGTATCGGACAATGCGGATTCAACTAGTTTGTGAGCTGCTGCATCAATCGAACGCGCATCCACGTCAACAGGTTCAACAGTCGATGGTCGTGGTGGATGTGGATGTGCGTCGTCCGTAGCGCTGCCTGCTGGGTCGAATGGGAAATCGCCGGTTGGAAAGCCCTTGAGCCGCAGCATCTCCGCAATCGCAGGATCCTGGACAACGAGCGGTGGGTGGCTTGCTGTGGGTGCTGTCGTAGGTACAACAGCGTCAATTGTCGCGTGTGTTGGTGCTTGTGGCTCGACAGGTGCGTTGTCGCTCTTAGTGGCAATCACAGGAACGCCTGGAGCATCCGAATCGACACGCGCAGCGTTCGTGGCATCGTCCGTTACTGGTTCGGTCGCTGTCGCTGGTTGTTGCTGCGCCCACGCAGGAGCGTCGTCGGTCGTGCTGCCAGCGTCCGTGGCTGCAATGTGCGCTTCAATGTTGTTCGAAGCGACTGCAGCAGCAGCAACGACAGCAGGATCAATCTTGTCGCGACGTGCGTCCAGCAACGGCGTCACAATCGCTTCCATCACAGCATCATCAGCTGCTTTCGTTTTGCTGCTGTCGCCAGCAGCAGCCGTTTCTGCAACGAGCTGCGGGTGGCGCTCATTCAATTCCGAATACACGATCTTCCGAACGTCCGACGCTTGCGACGCCGACGCAAGTTTATGTGCAATCTGGTCAACCATGTGCGCCAAATCGCTCGGCAGCAGCGTCGCGGGCGCGGACGACGTCGATTGCGATTGCTGTTGCGCTTGCAATTCATTCAGCGCAGCCGATTTGGCGGTGAGGTACACGCCGCCGAGTGTCGCGAGCCACAGGAGCACGGCAAGCAGCATCGTCAAACGCTGGAAGCTGCTGCTCGATGGCGCCGATGCATCTGCTTTTGCATCCGCTGCTGTCGATTGCTGGTTACGATCACGTGGCGATCGCTGCGACGGCGATGGCTGTGGCTGCCGCTTGTCGCTCTGCTGTTGTTGCTGTTGTTGCTGTTGGATCGTTGCAATTGCGGTCGCATCGACTGCGCGCTTGATCTCTTCTAGAATCTCCTTCAAATGACTATCGCTGCGGCTGCTTGCGCCGTCATTTCCACTCCCACTGCGGTGCTGAATATTCGCCAATTCGTGCGTCAAGCGGGCACTCAACTCATCGATCGTGTGTTTCGACTGCCCGACGGTCTGCGATAGCGTCCCCATCGATTCGTGCAGCAGCGACGACTGCGACTGGAGTGAATGGACCACGTACTGATGAAAGTACTGCCGCTCGACTTCGTATTGCTGTACGAGCTGCTGGAGATGGTAATTTGTTGCTTCCAACACACGCTTGTCGGAGATCGTCGCTTCTAACGTCGTCTTGATCCGATTGTAATCGTCCCGGATCGCAGCGCTCGTCCGTCCCATGATCGTCATGTGTCGGTGGATCTTCTGGACGAGCGTCGTGAGCTGCACTTCGTTGAACGACTTGCTCCCTTGCGTCTTCGCGAGGATCTGAGCCATCGAGTCCGCCATATGCTCCATCGCATCGTTAGTTGTTGCAGCCACGAGGCTCTGCTCATTGCTGTTCTTGTGGTTGGACGACCGGACGATTGCAGACGACGACGACGTTTGTTGCTGCTGTTGTTGTTGTTGCTGGTGGTGATTGTAGAGTGCGTGGCGGTCGTCAAACGATTGCGACTGGTGCTGGTGCGATTGCTGCTGCAGCGTGGGTGGGTACAACTGGCTCTCGTTGCCAGAAGGCGCGTGTTGTCCTCCGACCGTTTCGTGGTGACTATGACTGTTACTGCTTGGACTATCGAGCTGGAAGCCGTCAATCGATGCTGGATGGTCGGTATCGTACGTTCGCTGCGCTTGCTGCTGCTGTTGGTTGAAGCTGTTGAAGCTGCTGAACGCATTTGTATGCGATGGCGGATACCCACCACGTGGCGTATCGGGAATCGCATCGAGCACGGGCGCCAGTGGGAAATGGAGCCCCGATGCACGATGATCAAAGCTGCTCATGTCCGCTTGCATCCGATTGCGCGGCGTCATGAGGTGCTCGGTCTGCAGTTCTTTTGCCAACGGACCCGTCAGAAACGGCCCCGACACGGCCGAGCGCAAGCGCCAACTACTGCGATCCGATTTGGGGCTGTCGGTGATCGTACTGTGGCCGTTGATCGACCCGACGGACATTGCATCGTCTGAAAAGTCCGCGGATTGTCGCCGATTCGATGCGTCAAACGAGTGCGGAAACGCGTCGTGCGTGTTGTGCGGCGACTGGATTCCCCCGAGCGCTGGCTCAGATCGCCGGGTCTTGATGGGTGCTGGTTGTGGTGTTGAGGTGGTCGGTGTGTGTGCAAACGACTTGGCAGCCGATGGCGCAGCAGGCGAGTTCTCAACTGACGACGGCGCGGACGTCATGCTCTTGCGCGCAAACAGTGGACTCCCCAAGTGCGAGCGGCGAGACGTTGCGGTTGCGGCAGTGGATGGTGGGAACGCGTATTTGTCCTCATAGTCCATGTCGGTCGAGCGCGCAGTCTGCCGCGCGTTGTGTGACGACGGGTTTGACGCCGTTTTTGTTACAAGCGAGTTGCGTCTATAAATCAAGACGCCTTGTATTGTATGGACGAGTGAGGGAGGGGAGGGGGCGTGTCGCGAGGTTGCGTGCTGTGCTTCACAGCGGCAAAGCTGTCGCCGAGGCCGAAGACGAGGACAGTGGCGTCGATGGTGGACACGTCGCCCGCAAGTATTTGAGTGTGTTCTGCTGACACGCGGAGATAGGCAAATGCATCACTAAGTGTTTGTATTGACTCTTATGTATTGTTTTGGCAAAGATATTACTATTTTGTGAAATACATTAGCTAAATGAAATATGCATACCGATGGGAATTACGTATTTAATATACGCAGCGATTTATTCATGGATCTTGAAGCACGAACAAAACATGGTACTTATGCAAATATTATACTGTTGTATTTTACAGTACGTCATAAATATTCTGAATGCTGCAAAATGCAGTTAATGGCAAAATTTCGATGCGCCAGCGCGGTACGATCTCTAGCATGAGCAACAGGAAAATCTGGGACGGCGACAGTGCAGTCCGGGAAGCAAGACCTCACTCGACGTTTTACTTTAAGGAATGTCAACGTACGACAACTAGGAACGGTGGCGCTCTGTAACGGGAAGTAACACAGCACCTTGCGTGAAGAAGCGTTGAGTGGAACTGAACAGTTCCATCAAAAGTTTAGTAGGCGTTGTCGCGTACATCGCAAATGGCCGACGTTTATTATGTACTGCGAGGGCAGTCGTTTGCCACGTCGGACGTACATCGCGACAGACAGCAGTTGGACACAAAACGGATTGAGCTCGAGCAAAAGCACCGCGAGATAAAAGTGACAAAGGTTTGTGGAGGCTGGCACAACAAGACAACGAGATTACAAAATAGAGAGGGCTGTCGAGGCAAGAGCTTCGCAGTGCCGGGGCTCTAGAGAAAGAGATCGAAGAATTGCTACCGTTTAAGTAGGAAGCGTGAACAAATGAGGCGTGATCAAAGGAAGCGTGAACGTGTTGATCAATTGAATCTCTTGTTTTCGACTAGCACTCCCAAACATAGGTGAAAGTAGGGGTGTATTGACTGCCGCCTTGTGACACCATGAATGCGCAATAGGCAAAAGTATAGCGCAATTGGAATGGTAAGTGAGTTTATGTCTACGTCGCCACGATCCGTCGAGGGCGAGCTGGTGCACGTGTGTCTGGGAGAGCGAAATCGCGAGTGAGTGCGAGTTGTGTGAGTGCACGCTCGTTTTGCTCGAGGTGCTGTGCACGCGTTTGCTCGATGTGTCTAAAAGCATAACTTTTCGCTCCTATATTCTGGTTCACTACTCCGCTCTAAATCTCACTAGCGCGAAAAACGGAATTTTTCGTTGTTGGCCTACTGTCGTATTCGTGACACTACCAGTTGGTGCCGCGATCGTCTGTAGTAGCGTCACTATATTTGTGCACCACCCCATCTATACAAAAGTTGGGTATAACGACGCAGCTATCACTCGCATATTTTCAAGCGCGTTCAAAGTCGCAAGAATTAACTTTAACAGCTAAGTCGTGTTCTAGTACACCAATTCAGTGTTCTTTACACAAACGCACATCAAATACCTCCACATTGAACCGCTCGTGCTCTCTGGTGAGACAGCCACTAAGCGGCTTCATAAACGGCGCCATTATATCCTATGTCGGCATTTACGCTGAGCCACCACATAAGAAACGCGGACCCACAAAATTGTCGGTGCGGAGTGACATCCGCGAGTTGAACATCACACGTCAATCGTAGGCGCTCCCGGCCAGCCTATGATACGAAGCCAATGTGGATGTCAATGTCACACACAAAAAGCATACTAAAAGCGTAAATGCACTTTTATGTAAAATATTCTTCGTTAAGATCTGCTGGTTTGCTAGCAGTGGCATATGCAAACTGTCATTTGCACCCACCCATCCCGGAAAGCTAAATTAGTCTTACGTTTCGCGGCATTTGTCAGGCGCGTTTCGACCATTTGGCCATGGAATGTATCTTTGTACCGCTACTAAATGGGGTTAAACACTGATGGCGCCACGCGTGCGTTGACGATCTCCGCAAACACTGCGAGCTCTCGTCGCACTCATCTGGAGGGTCAACCGCGCGCTGTATCCAAGTTATATAGTTGTAAATGCCGACATGTTCATCAGGAATCCAACGAGAAGCGTATGCTGTCGTTGCACTTTCATCGGAGCCAACGTAATACTAGTGAGATTGTGTTTGTGCTTCGCGCTTTGGTGAGACAAACAAAACATCCACAATGTCCTGCGTTGCACATATACGCATGGCAAGGCGTAGACGCTTGATGGTGCATCCGGTTGATTCTGATAATGCTGCTGTTGATACTGCTGGTGCTTGCGGTGGTAGTGGCGCTAGACTTTGTGCTGCTACTGCTGTCGGTATAGCTGACGTCGGTGCGGATAGTGCTATTGCCAGGTGCGGATTCTGACACCCATCGTTACCACATTCGTCGTTTGGCGACCTCTGTGAGGCGCACCCATTATAAATGTGACATACTTTTCATGTCTGAGCGCACCCCGTCAAAAGGTACTATGCCCTCCAACAACAGCGGTGGTATCACGATCACCACACGAGTCCGATCAATTTGTGTTCTCTTCTTCGATCCGTTTTCCTTTTTCCACAAGCCTTCATGAGCAGACTTGATAAATAGAATTGTTGTGTCCGATATCGTTGTAAAATACCAACTATGGGTCTATAACTATCAACATTAAAATTGTTGTATGCCAACCCCGTTCGTAATTAGACGATTGAGTACGTATATTTCGTCGTTTTGCGTAATGGCGGAAACAACCCTATTGACTAGCAAAAACGATTTCGTAGGACGCACAAATACGACAACAAATTGACAAGCCCCGCACATTCACCCCGCAAATACGGTACTCAACTGAGACACATTGAGCAATAGAGAAAGAAGAAATAGTCCACCGCAGTAATATACACCATTTCACTATCCATTACAGACTATTTGTAATCAAAATGAGCAGTAAGGTAGTCATTCAATTATAATCACCTTTACCACGTCGATTACGACAAAACCGCAATCAAAGTTGAACTCAAGAAACACAAACTCGCACATCATGGAGGTACGGTGTCTAATCGAACTGATGAAATTTTCGCGATGTTGTCATATTTGCAGTTAGCCGCTAGTGGTGTATGCTTGTACGTGCCTCTGTTGCCCAGTAGTCAGCGCGCGGTGGAATCAACGAATTGTCGATTACACGTTAGATGGCATTCTCATTATTGGGCGTCGCTCATACCAAGAGCCCGGAATGAATCGCTGCATTGCTCGCGCCAGGCACATGGACAGATATGTGTTCATAGATACCGATAGGTTTCACTTTTTCGCGAATGGTGCTGCTCTGCTTAGTTGTTACTTTGATGAAATTCATGGCATTTAGTCTATTTATGACAGTCCACCTAAACTAGCAGAAATGTAAAAAGCAAACACGATAATTGGTTTGCATTGTGTTGTAATTTGACAATAGATACTCTTTCTATTTTTAATTACTTGTTGTTTACTTCATTTCGATTGCGAAATGTATTTAAAGTTAGTTATTACTTCAATTTCAGATGATTAGATCCCCAATCCTTTGTTTTAGAAGCTTGTGTTGTTTCATCGATAATGTTTTAGTAAAAACATATGCAATCATTGCGATTGATTTGCAATACGTAATAAAGAACTCGTTTCTTTCAAGTTTTCTTGCACGAAGCGATACCGAGTGTCAATGTGCTTTGATCGTCCATGTCGCTCTGGATTGTGGTGTCTTCGAATATTTTTTGGTTTATCGCTTTTCCTATGTAGCTCGTTTAAAAGAAGTTTAAGGAAGGTTGTTTCCTGCATGTAACGACACAAGGCAGTGTACTCTGCCTCTGTGGTTGAATAAAAAAACTGTGTGGTGCTTTCGTAATACGAAAGAGAGCTATTGCAAAGTAGTGTGACTTACCCACCGACTGAATGTCGAGTGTGTGGGCTCTTTGTGTTGCCCGCATAGGGTATGCTGTTATATATTCTTTGGATTCAAGTACGTGTGCATTCTGAGCGCCTTTCAGTGTGATGCCATGATTCCTAAGGCCATTAAGGTACTTTAGCCTCTTTTGATAGCATTCCAGATTGCATTGCCAGGGTTGTTTAGAAATTGACTAACTTCTCTCAAGAAATACGCTACGTCCGGCCAAGTCCTTATCATGAGATACATGAAGCTTCCAACCGCCTCCCTGTATGGGATATCCTTCATAAGGTCCTGCTCATCCATAGTCTGAGCGCACATGCTTTGGCATAACTTGATGCTTGGATCAGCTGGCTTCCCGACTAGGGAAGCGTCCATGTGCTTGAACTTGTCCAATATCTTTGTGTCGTATTTTTCGTGCTGAATGAAGATGGTGCGGTCTTGGCGATTTCGCTCTATAGACCAACCGGGTAGATACTTCAACTTTTCTAAATCGAATATCTTGAAGCGTTGCTTTAGTGTGGAATTGATTTGTATGATGAGAGGTGGGCTTGGTGCGATGATAAGAAGAACATCTACATATACGCCAATGTCGCGCCAATTTCTATCCATTGTACCGATGAACACGCATTGATCTGAAATTTGTTTGGTAGATCCAAATCCTTCTAGAAACAGGCACAATGTTTGATACCCAAACTCGTAATGCTTACTTGAGACCGTACAGGCTCTTCTTGAGCTTACATACCTTGTGCTCCTTGCCTGGAGAGACGAAACCTTCATGATGATCCATACAGATCTCTTCAGAAAGAGTACCGTTCAGAAATGCTGTCTTGACATCCATGTGATGTATCTCCACTTTACGAAGGGCGGCAAGTGTCAGTAGTAGTAGTAAGACTTAAATACGTATCACAGGAGCGAGAATCTCGTTGTAGTCGATGCAATATCGCTGCAAAATACCTTTAATCACAAGGCGGGATTTGTAGCAATCAACCTCTCCTTTGCTGTCATACCTTACGACGTATACCCATCGATTCTTCAGTACCTTACGACCAGCAGGCGGGTCTACGAGTGTCCATGTGTCATTTTTTATTATGGACTTGTACTTTGCTTTAGACGCGAGATGCCAGTCTCGTGCCTGGTCTGTACGCATTGCCTCTTGAAATGTCTGTGGGTTAGGAATGTGACGGATTGCAACAATGAAATACATATCATGCTTAATTGTATGAACTTCGTCAAGGGTCACATCATCTTGGATATAAACAGATCTACTGTCTGTAAATTTGCCTATCTTTGTATCATCAGAAATGAAGGCGTTTTCTTGACGCTTAAGTGCGTCCCTTACGAAGGAGTGGTAATGGTTGCCGCACATTTGGCTGGTATTTTTGGTTGAGTAAAAAACTCTAACGTAGGAAATCACCTTCTTTGAACGCGACGTCGCAACTGTAAATAACACGTTTGTTAGAAACGTCCACGAGTCTGTTTCCCTTTTTGTGGTCCGCGATACCGAGGTACATGCGTAGTTTGGCCCGTGGGTCTAGTTCTTTGCGATGCGGTTCTTGGATGTGGGCATACGCTGCACATCCAAATATTCACATATGTTTAAATCATGCTTTTTGACGTACCATAGCTCGTAAGGTGTAGATGTTTTCGTTTTCTTACTTGGAGTCCGGTTAATAGGGCCAGTCAGGTGTTGTACACACTCACCCCACATCTATTTCGGTAAGTTGCCATCACATAAGAGAACTCCGGAACGTTTCATGACTGTTCGCATACGCCATTCGGCGACGCCATTCTGCGGTGGTGTATATGAGCTTATTAGTTGCGCATGCGATATAATTTTACAAAAATGATTTCTCTGCCAAGTTTCTCGTCGAGCATCCCTATAAATTTCCTTTAACGCTTTCTTGCTGAAATCTTCGTAACATTGGTATAGTTCAGATATACGGTGTATCACGTAGATGTACATAAAGTGCGAGTAGTCAATAATATTGTAATTCTGATGTCAGAGTGCACTTTTTGCACAGGATAGTTTAAAAACTTAACTTCTGAATGACAAAAGGGAGCTCTGTGTGACTTTAAGAACACACATGAGGGGCTGAAGTACTTTACCGTTGCTTCTTGTTCGCGCAGCCCGAAGTTGTGAGCGACTGAATTCCTAGTCATGTTCAAAGGTACAGTAATGTTAGTGTGACCCATGCGTTTACACCAAAACAAAGCATTGCTGTACGTACCAGTAGCTACAACATCTTGCTCGTTCTTGATCGGCGTTGCGTTAACTGGTAGAGGTTGGCACGGTCAGTGTTGTTCGCGACAAAGTTGAAGCGTTTGGCGTAGAAAAGAGCGCATTTCTTGAAGTTCTCACTGAACACGTTCTTCACTGGCTTTGGTACCGAAAAGAGATTGAACTTTAACAGCGGCAAATAGAAAACAGATTGAACTTTAACGGCAGTGCGTACAGTACATCGTCGAGAAGGCCCGATTAGCTTCCTTGGAGTCCTTCATGTTGATCTTGACAGCGCCAATTACATCGACTGGGATCTGGTGCTGACCACCGACGGTGATGTTGCCATCGTACGGCTTCATGTTCGAAAACCAATCGCTCTCGATAGCGACATGGCGGCCTTTTCGGCGAGTGCGATTGTCGTTTTCGATGTTGCGATCATGGCAAAGTCGCATTTGCGGTCGTTAAAGTGCTTGCCTTTGTCGACACGACGCTGACACACCAAACCATGAATATGCTGCCAACAAAATCGGCTCTGACAGTCATTCTGACATATAAACATTATAATAAGTAAAAACGCTTCAGTCACCATTGCCTATTTGGCAAAAAGACCTATCAAGTGTTCGCTCGAGCCTATCATTCGATTCTCCCTCCATCGATTGCAACGCCGCACCAAGCGGTATCGACAGACGCTGCTCTCGCCTCTATCTGCCCCTCTCGCACTCCCTCGCCATGCAACTCGTTGTAGCCTCGCTGTAGCGTCGATGCCGCCGCGCTCGCCCGCCCCCCCCCCCTCTGTCGTACGTGTGTGTTTGTTTGCATGCTGATATATCATGATTCACTAACATCAAAACGTATCACTGTTTGTTCCTGTTTGTACACCACACTCTTTGACAGCTTCAATCAACGCGCGACTCACTGTTGCGAGAGCGTAAGTGCGCGAGCCGATTGCGTTTCAGTGTGTGTGTGTCGCGCGTGGTTTTGCATCTACATTCGTGCTTGCTTGGATTCCTGATCCTTGTATGCATTCTCGATGTTATGTGTATGCATGTGTTTATTGAAACGATAGCAGTGATGATACCAAATGACCAGCATTTGCGAGGCATTGAGCTTTCGTGCGGTACAGAATGAATGTATGCGACCTATTATAAAATACAGCGGTGTGCGATCTCTTCGAAACCGCAATATACGAGGGCGTGAGCAGCTGAAATAAACACAAATAGTGTATGTGTGTGTGGCTCGCGTTTGATACATTGTATTTGAGATGGTAGCATTGTATCGTATTTTATTTACTTGTGAAATATGCTATGTGTGTGCGTGTACGTGACAAACGAATTGTTTTTCGCGCGTGCACGCCAGCTAGGTGTCTTAGTGTGTATTTATTAGAGTCAATGAGCTAGACGAGTGCGCAGAATACTGCAAGTGCTGCAAGCAACTAAAAATTACTTATTGTGTGCGTTCTTTATCTACTCTTACGCCTTGCGATATGGCTGCAAATCGGAGACACCCAACCGACGCATCGAATCGACTACAAGACCAGTCGCACAGAGGCTATTAAACGCTCGAATGCGCTCATCCAACGCACCCTCACGGTTGTGCACGCGCAACGTCTTAAGCGCCGTGCCGTGTGCCGCGCCTTTAGTTCCAGTCGATGCGAAATATGCTTGGACGTGTTTGCAACAGCGCCAACTTGGATCACTGCGTCACAGAAGCCCGCCGCGCTGGAGTCGAGCGTATAAGCGCTAGCAAAAACTGCGCATGAAACAAGACTGCGAAGACTTGACTTGCGTTTGTGATCTACGTCCGTGTGCTTGTCGAGTGTGTACACTACGTACCACGCGTCAAATTGGCTGGCGCGCTTTTGCAACGTTTGATTGGCGCCTCATTTGCCGTCGAACTTCCTGTCGGTGCGACGCTTGGCTCGCCCGCGATACGGCTCGGACGAAGCTAATCCTCGACTTGGCGAATGCGCGTTGCGAGCTTGCCGATCAACGTGGTTTGCTCGTCGAGCATTGCGGTTTGTCGCTGCATCACCTCTAAGTGCTTGGGGTGTGGGACAACATCGACAACGCTCTCGACAGCATCACGTTCAGCGTGCATTGCGGCGCTCCACGCCAAAAATTGAAAGTCATCGATGCCACAGCCGTGCGACGCGCGCCACAGGACTGGCAAGTGGCGACGCAGCGCGTAGTGACATGAGCTGTGGATACGCAGCCACCAAGTGCGCAAACAACACGTCAGCAACAGTCTCGGAGATGCGCATGGTGGGGTCGCTGGTGCTGCTGCTGCTCGCGAACAGCTCGGCTTTCACAGC
>JAADXH010000311.1:0-26702 GCA_023337595.1 Globisporangium camurandrum
AGAGAGAGAGAGAGAGAGAGAGAGAGAGAGATGAGGGAGAGATGAGGGACGACAGTGTATCGTATAGGAGGCAGTAGACAGCAGTCGACAGTACCCAGCGAGGTCGACGAGGTACAACGTGCTGAGCTTGATCGTCTGGAGCGGTGGGCTGCTGCTGTTGGTAGACATCACCGGCGTGTCTTTGCGCTCGATACGGACGATCAAGACTGCGTGACTCCGACTCGAGTGTGCGTTCATGCTCGTGCGGGAGACTGCACGATTCGCATTCCCTTGCTTCAAGAGCGCGAGGCAGTCGTGGACGCTCGTGACACTTCGGGACGCTGCGCCATCGAGGTAGACGCCACGCTCGGCATCTTCACGAATTAGAATCGACGACGACAGAACCGCTGGATCCAACAGATCGAACATGCGCTCGCAGTAGATCTGGACGTAGCTCAACGCGACGGTCGTGCGCGTCGTTGCGCGCGTCTGTTCCGCACACTACGCAACACCAATTATGCTGTCAGTCGCTCACCTATAGCAGCTCGAAAGCGCTCGCTACGTATAGACGCAGCACGATAGATAGATCGACAGAAGACAGAGGCACCGTACGTCAAAAATAGCTTCGAGCGCGCGTGGGATGATCCCACGTTCGTCGCTCGTCAATAGATCGTGACCGTCACGACCGACCATCGTGTGCGTCTTACCAGTCGCTGTCTGGCCGTACGCAAAGATCGTGCCGTTGTAGCCTTCGAGTACGTCGGACACGACGTCATGTGCGACTTGTTGGTACACGTACGCCTGGTCGCTTGTCTCCGCGAGACTTGCGTCAAACACAAACTCCTTCTTCTCCGTACTGCAATTGCTACTGCTGCTATGACTTCCGCCGACGGGCTCGAACGTGATCGTGCGGCCGTCGGCTGCGAGTGATATGACCGACCGCGCACTACCAGCGACGTTGAGACGCGCTTTGTCGGTCACAAACGTCGATGTATGTGGCTCGTCGCGACTGCCAGTCTCTGGGCCGTGTGCATCGTCACGACTTGTGCTTGGTGCATTGATGTTGTTGTTGTCCCTGTCGCTACAATCCTCACGCGCGTCATCACCGTACTGCTGCGTGTAGTCGTCAAAGCTCCAGCCGTCCTTCTCGCGCTGGAGTAGCGGGCGCAAACGACAGAATACCTTGACGCGCTCCGCACCGCGCGACTTGAAGGACGATGCCTGTGATGAGAACGAGTCCAGTCTACCACCAACAGCTGCAGCGGCAGCGACTGCAGCGCTGGGACCGCTGGCCTGCATGTGTACTGCGAGAATGATCGACTTGCGTCACCGGTAGTCGTAGTGATGCTGGCGCTTTATGTTTGTCGCCGAAATCACACGACTTTTCGTGCATCAATCACCCGATTCTTTGTGCGAAATCATGTTTGAAGTATGGCACACGCGATTACGCTGGTCTCCTTCGATAAAAAACGCGCATCACGCCATTGCTGAACAATGCGCATCTCAATACTAAAGTGCGAGTGTATTCAAGATATGTACTCGAGCACGATGGCAGTGTTGGGTGGTAATGCTATCACTTCAGATGGTCGCCTGATGACATGCTCGTTTGCCATAATATATCGCGACACTTCGGTTCATATCAATCACTTGATTATTATGGCCATGTGATTTATGAGCTGGTGATGTCGGTCGATTTCTGTTCTTAACAACTCTACGGCCGCATGTTGTCTTAGACAACAAGGGTTTATCGTGTTGTCTGAGACTGCATGTTTTTTAGCCAAGAAATAGATTGCCTATTACATACTCAAATCACGATCTTTTATTTTGCACCTCACCTTTCTCACATGTTTCAGTGGCTATTCAGTTAAAACCGACCACTGTGATGAGCAATGTACTACGTTGCAATCCAACACTTTGCTAATCAGTTGTTGAAAAAAGACAAAACGCGGCTGCGTGCGCGCACACACATCATGTCGCATCCAAAAAAACCCAACAACGCATTCGACCATTCATTCAAAAATTGCAGCCTCGAGATCAAACGACTACGAGGGGGATCAAAATGTAGCGGAAATCGCAGCGCGGTATGTTTATGTTGCTATTTGTATGTGCATACGCTTTGTTCTTGTGTTTACGCAGTCGCTTTGTTTGATGCGAATAGGATCATATAATTTTGCGCCGAACCGTGCCCAACTCACACGCGCTTCCGCATAGCGAGCGCTGCGTGCTGAGAGCTGCACTAGCCTGCGCGATCGCTGTTTGCAGGCGTCACACGCTTACCTGCAGCCTGATGCAAATCTCGCGAGCGGCGTGGAAGGCGTGAACTATTTTGTACACGATAACGCGTTTGCCAGTAGGTTCTTTAGAGAGCAAAGTCGCACTCTCGTACCGCGTATCTCAAGTCTGGTTGCCAGTTTGCGACAACCCACGCAGCCTTTCGCACGTGCTGCAACGACGTCTACAAGCATAGCATCTTTCTAATCCAGCGCCACGACGGAGTCAGCGATATCGCAGGGCGTCGCTGTCGTTGCACCTACCCAGACTACTAGTGCAAACGATGAAACTGTCATCTAGTGTGTGCGGACGCGACTGCGTGATATCAGGTGCGTGTTCACGTTCACGTCGCTGCTGTACGACGAGCTCAGTGAAACGAGGGTGACGTTGACACAGCACAAGAGCCAGATGCTGCTGGATATGTGTCGACGACGATCCTAACTACGGGTAAATGAATGACGGCAAACGTGAGCAGCAGGAAGAGAACTCGGACGATGACGATCTTGGCCTTGATAACGCTGACGCCACTGTTTACATCGTTTGTATGAAAGCCGACATCCCCGATCTGGACGATTTGCCAACAAACAACATGTTCGTAGACAACATGTCCGAAGACAATATTGCTGGCGACATTATGGCCGTTGCTGCCAATGACAACACTCAACCACAACCGGACGACGAAGATGACGCCGATGTTCTCCAATCGACGATACCGGATCTCGGTGCCAGTAACCCAAATATCATCGACACCGGAGTATCGAAAAGCGACTACGATTCGGAAGAAGGTGAATAAGAAATTGGGCCGTACAGCACTCCACCTTACGAAGCGCTACGGTACCGAGCCGAAGACGCAGAGGTTGACCCAGATGAAGACGAGCGCTTCTCTGCTACATATTTGCATGGACTTGGTGGTGCTGTGCGACTGTCTACTAGCACGATTGACTAAACGGCTTTGAAAAACATGCAATGACATCTAGTGGAGACATCAATAAAAGTGCCGAAGTCAAGTACAGTCACATTCGGCTCTGCGACGGCGCGCAATCGTTTACGTTCGGTACTGTCAAGTATCCACTTTGTGAATTACAAGATGCGCAATAACGCTTGCGACAATGCCTGAAAGATATGCTCAATCGGACATGTGCTTGAAATTACAATCCGTCGCTCGCGTGATCTCACGCCGCGGCGGTTGTGTGAAGAAGGTGTGCTGCTACCGACGTCGCAGCGTAACACGATCCGTCAGTGTTTACGCCTGACAAGCTTCACCGGTTTGGCACGATGCTTGTCGTGCTCTGCTGTTCCATCTCTGCATACTGTTTTCGGCGCGACTTGTGTATTTTTTATTTAACAATTTCTACATGTTGCCTATTGCGATATATACTTGGCTAACCAAAATCATGTTGTCTTTAGCAACAGGTTTGAGTTTTGTATTGCCAAGCAGCAACATGACTGATATCTTCCAGCGATAAGCAGCAAAACTGGACTAGCAGCAGTCGTTCGAAACATTACTAAATCACCAACGCCAGAAGATCGAAACAACAGAATGTTGATGCAGATACTGGTTCTGAAAATCCACACTATGTACACAATCATGATGAACCGACTGGACTACTGACGTGAAGGACACTTAAAGTGCACGCGCGCGTGTCGTGGTGTTCTCACTCGATCGGTCATTGTGCCATCCATGGTTGTAGTGAGCTGGGTTGACAAAAAGCTAGTGCATTTTGCTATCACTGGTCTGCAGCGTATGCATCCACCGTAAGCAGACTTGCGCGTGGCAACGCCAGAGTGGATGCAGGACAGTCCCCTCGATCTGTGACTACCTGCCATCGAATGATGGGGGCGTGGACAGACATGATCATTTGAGATGGCAGTCATGCTCAATTCGAATGCGTTTTCGATTCAGAAAGTAGTACAAAAGCTTGTGTGTCGGTGAATTAGACTTAGCAATCATGAACACGTACATCACTCTTTGCTAAGCCGCCAAACTTGACGGCGAGCAAGCAATGAACCGAGCAAACTTCATGACTCTTCTTAACTCGCAGCTGATTGATGTGGAAGCAAGCGATATTGTTAATGTGAACCAAATACAAACGCCAACACGCTGTCTCACAGCCACACCAATCTACCACACCATTGCACTCAACAACATATAATTTCAGTCCAGCGCAGATCGAACATACCGTCTCGATGCGTGCAAACAGTAGTGTGCAACATGCTGTTCAGCGTGCCTGATAAGAAGAGCAACGGGACTAGCACGTATTGAGTCGAGTGCTCGGAGGACAGTAACTACAAGTTACTCTGCAGTACAATCCGCTCAGCGCAGGGTAACATGAAGACGTGCTTTGACATTTGGCACCAAGATTGGTTGTGCCGCAAGCCTGTGTCATCGACGACAAGCATCCAGTTGCGCCCGACAACAGGCAAGCTCAAACGCGCCGCACTTCGCTCGCTGCATTGCGACCTAGAGCCAGACAACAATGACTTGTACGACCACGACAGTAGTAACGATTTCGAGTAAACATAATAGATAGATTCTCACAGTATTGCCCGAGTGAGCGAGCACAATGAGTGAGATATTGTCAATAAGAAAGTTACATTTTGGTGATGGTGTCGCTGTTTTGTGTGTTGTTGATGTAGACTGAGTAGCAATGCAGAGCCACATTATTGCACATCTGCGCACACACACACATTTGGTCTCGCCATCACATGTGCACAATCAGTGCAATACACATCAAACGTTTGAGCCAAGTTGATGAGCAAGAAACAGAAAACAGACAAGTGGCATACAAGGTAAAATGATGGCCGACACATACATATACAAAAAATCCATAGAACTATCCATGATCACCATCTTTCCGAGAGCAACCACTCTCGACATCGAGGTTATGGGTCTAGTCGTCGTTAATTTAATTGTTGTTGTTGTTAGGTGCGCTGATCATCGCGGATTGGAGTCGAGTCGTCATTGCAAAAAGTCGAATGACTGCTCGAACTCTCGAATCGTAATCGAGATTCAGGATACCCTCAGCTATTTCTCCGTGAGTATTGCTACAGGTGGGTTAGTCTATTCATGGGAAAGCCTACGCTGGCTGTCGGGTACCACCTGCTCAGGATCTGCTATGGATCACCAACCACAGATCTCCACGCGGTGTATAGCAAGTCGTATCCAGCACCGCTATGGATCACGCACCACGGTAAGTTGTTGTCATGCACTTGCTCACCCAGCCGCCTCGTCGTATGTCGTACGCTCATAGTGCACACAGTTGACGCTGCTCGAATACATTGAAACTTCAAGATAGCATTACATAAAGACACACACCGGACTCAAACGTATAACCATAAATCCGCACCGTTGAGCTTCACACGGGAATTCTCAATTTGGGTAGCACAAAGTAATTAAAAACATGTCCCTGGTATCACTCGCATCAAAATATATTATCAATAACACCGTATCGCTGCATCATCTCAGTCCCGCGTCCGAGCGCAATCAAACAAGACAAACATCACTGCGGAATCCAAACCAACCATTTCCTTACATCAAGCCACTAAACTTCCCAGCGAGTAATGCACAATGAAAAGTCACCACTGCTTTGATTAAAGTCATAATAGTATGCAAATCGATTCGAAAATACGCACGGGACACTCGAATCAAAACGCAACGTCCTCTATCATCTCGTACGCCCATCAGCATGCTCGCATGCAGGTATTGCTCTAGGAGCACATACCCACACTTTCTTACACGTCTCGATCATCCACACAAACACACACAAGACGGAATACGACTTGCTTATCTCTTATTCACCTATTTCATTCAAATAGACGCCATAGTCACATATTGTACATCGGCTCTGCTTACAAACACAGTTTCAGCCCAGCCCACACCTACAAACCAAATGCATCGTTCGCACGTACTGTGGATACGTGACTTGAAATAGACGGGATGCTTGTATCTGAACAGCGTGGGGATGAGATGCTTGTGATGCGGTGCTGTTGTCGCCAATTTGCAGACTGTGTTTATAGTCAAACATGCAAACATTGCTGCATTTAACTGCTTCCACAATTACTTCCTTCTTGATCCTCATATGTTCTGTGCGTGCACGCAGTGTCGTCGCTGTACAAAGATTTCAATCGACTCTTCAGCAGGTCGTTGTGCCGTTTAATTGGCCACTCATCGTTTGACTGCGTGTTTTGAGTGGTAGCGTCAATTTGCAATAATACTAATATTGCCCAAAAGCAGATACCGGTTTTTCACGGAGTTGACCTTGCTTAATTGTAATTTCTGATTCTGTTCAATTATTTCGTGCATATGTTTGCCCAGCAATCGAACTGTATACACACTAAACTTAACCATCATGAATGATGTCGCTACAATTCACCAGCGAGGTCGAAACTACACATCAACAATACTCACGACTCTGTTATCACCACTTTGTTAACTAGAACACCGCTTAGTCGGGAAAATATGAGTTCATTGTATCTCAGCGAACTTAATCAGCACTCGGTCACTCCAACTGATCGATACATTCAAGCTGGCATTTCTATAATTCTGCGGATCGTTAACGCGTAGCTTTCGCGGGTTTGCTGGCGTTGGCGAGCCATCTCCATTGACCGCTAGTTTATCAGCGTTTATCTTGCTCTGCAGCAGATCTATCGACAAGTGTATACAGTGGGAACCAAGCAGAGGAATTGACGCGGACTGACCAATTTAATCGATGACAAGCGCGACAAGCGACCAAACTCAGTACCTCGCGGTGACATGAAATTAGATGTATATCAATATCTACTAGCGATGACAACTTTGTGTATAATGGCTCTCAAGGCCCGTCCATTTCTATTTACGGGTGGTAGCGGAGCGATGACGTCCATTAGTGAATCTGTATAAATTTGTGAACTGATGCTGCGGGGTGAACAGCAAAGCGGTGCAAGCGCTGCAAATGCGGCAGCGCCATCACAAAGCGATACAAGAGCTGCTACTACAGTAGCGCTACGTCAAAGTGATACAAGCGCTGTTATTGCATCGGCACTTCCGCAAAGATACGTTAGCACTTCTGTCGACGACGGGAAAACTCCTTTGATTCCGCTTCAGATGCCGAATGAAGCGCGCATTCAAATGCGGAAATTGGGAATGACATGCCGATGCGGATTAGGACGACGAACACGTGAACGAGTATACAACGTATAGGCAGCGACATGCACTGTCATCACAAAATCACACACTCATTTTGATGTCTCACTGGATAGTTCATCTCTCTCCTGTCTAGTTTTTCTTCCCATCGTGGGTCTATGTTGAGCCTCATATCGCGACAGGGTCAATAGGTAGCTTAGGAGTTGGTAACTCCACCCCTATGCATATACCCTTCATGCCGATCGTTTCTGTTGTTTTACAGCATGAAAACGGTTGAATTATGTTCACCATACAAAAGTTCGTATCGAGGGCGTGTTAAAGGGATTTGCATCTGATATTACATTTTCGTGTGCAGTTTGTGTGGGATGTTAGAGTTAATTTTTGGAGGGTGGTATTTGAAACGGGGATTTGCCGTATTTCTGATTCGTATATAATTGATTTTGTATATTTGATCGCCCAAATTGTGCCAATTACGGCATTATCAATATTGATTTAGTGAACAATGTATATTTTCGTTCCATTCGATTTTACACAGTCAGTCCTATATACTGGTCAATCCAATATAACGTTCAATCCAATCTAACTTGATCTAACAAACGTTAGTGAAAGGGCGACAGTAGCGCTTGTGGCGTCGGTGGTTCGCTATTGCGAGTGCCGTACGGTGCGCACGGCGCTTCCACCAACCAAAATAGCTTCGCGCATCTGTGGTGGCGTTGGGAAGTGTGACACGTCGTGTCGCTCGATCTCGGCGCCACCAAATATGGTTTCATTGTCATGCAATTCAGCAATTGAAGCGCCAGGGTTTGTCGCTCATTCGCACAAATCGTAAGTGAGAAAGGGTAGCTCCATCCGGATCGCGAGAGGTCGTCTTGTCTGGCGCGTCCGCAGCCGTTTCCACTGCAGGTGCGTTACTGCGTCGAGCGTCATCGCGATCTGATAGCGTTGGGTTCATAACCTCTAGTTGTTCCTGGTTGCGTTTAGTAATGATGATACACAGACAGGTTGCAAGTCGATAGCGAGTGCGAGCAGGAGCAGATGAGAGTTGAGACGACAAGTCAAGATTGATAGGCTGGGTAGGCCAGCTGGATAGCAAGAGCAAGCTTGAGTCACTCGCTGCTTGTTCTGGAGTGCTGACAGTAAGTGGTTATCAATCTACTGTCCAACCATTCCTATCTGTAACTACTCTGGTTATATTGCTGCTGCTGGTATTGACATCTGTCAACACCACAGATTCGACCTGAACGGTCTACTCACTATTTCAACAACACGGAGGAGCGATTTTGCAATGTGATAAAAACTTTGCGGGATTTACGCCAGTGAGTGAAAACGCAGAGTCAACGCGAAACGGGACGTTACACGGCACCTTGTGCGACGAAGCGTTGATTGGAACTGAACAGTTCCCTCAATAGTTTTGTAGGCGTACAACAACAGATGTGTGTTGGACACGGTGATTCTAAAAGTGTATATTTACTTGCATGGTGAGCGTTGCTGGCAACTCGCCAGCAACCAAACAAACTAGATACTTGACAAACTAGCTAGTGAAAAATGCAAGGGAATTAGCTCGCGTCAGATCCCTACCGGATCCAGACGTGTGGCTCCTTTGGTGGAGTTCAAACGATAGTTGATGTGTGCCGCATCAACCCTAGTAACAAATCAACTAAACAACTAATATCTAATATCTTATTGTCCTAAAATGTATTTACTAGCTAAACTTATCGGCAAATATGTTTATGCAAATGTAATGGGTTTCACGCCGTTACACAACGCTCAGGCGCTCGAGCTGCCGTTCGTGCAGCACAGCAGCTGTGATCGAGTGATCGAGGAGCAAGGGAATGCGCCATGGATCTACAAAGCCGTACTCGAATGTGTTATCAAACCCTCTCAGATATGACGCGACCGTGAGCACTCGTAGCCAAAAAGAGGAGGCACTCGCTCAGGTGAGTAGGTTCCTGGTCCAAGAATGTTGAGCACCGTTCGAACGCGAATGCATGTGCAATGTTGGCATACTGTCGAAGTTGACGCACACCTGCATGGTCGGTCAATGTGCAACTCTTTATGTCACTTTTTATGTCTCTCTCTCTTGCTTTTATTTTCTCTCTCTTGCTGTGGTCTCGTTTTGTTGTGCTCATATTGCGCTATGATTATTGTAAACAGTGTGCTCCACATTATTTGGTATCCGACAAAGCCACGGATCAAACTTATACTCCACCGATCAGCCCCTATAAGCGACTTCTTTGATTCAATCTGCGAAGTTGTGAAACCACATACCAGTAAAACCACACGCAGCAACCATCAACACGCTGATACCAATCGTGCGGTTGATGTTCCCATTCCTTTTGACTTAACTTCGAGAGCGCACGCACCTACAGCTCCACAAACGGCGCGCCGAGCACTGTGTGTATGAAGTGTGTCGGACTAGAACCACGTCTTTACGTACTACAACGAGTGTGCGACCAAAAGCAAAAATCTGATCGTCATTGGTATCACTTGTATCGTTAATGCTAGAAAGAGAAATGAGCAGATTATTCACCTGCCGTTGCGTCCCTTTACTTCATTGTGTTACTGACATTGCGTGAGCACACATTCAAATGAAGGAGTTGTTGGCTACTTGGCTACTGAACATTGGCGTCGCTCGCATACACTTTTCAAAGAGCGTCGCCAAAATCATAAGCAAAAGCGTCAGGATGCCAGGTACAGTAGCGAGACAGAGAGCGATACTGGTTGAGCTGTGTGAGGTCGGAAGATCGGAACGGAGCGTGCAAAATGTTAGCGTTTCGATCGTGCTAGGAAGCAAATCGATCGCGATTCATGCGTCGCTGACTTGCGCTTGCATGGCAATACAGTACTGGTACTAACAACTCATTCCACCTCGTCTCGCATGTCGCCATGAGGATCACATCATTTTCGTTGCTTTGACAAATGTAAAGGCGAGACTGCTGGTTGGCATCGTCGGCGTTCGTTGTCTGCTGTCAGAGTTCAGTCCTTTGATTTGAAGTTTGTAAGCTACCGATCTTCCTTTTTCATGAAAGCACATTGACACGCGAAATGCTTGACCTGGACGTGTTGGTGTAAACCAACTACTCATGCACGTTCATCAGACGGTGAGGACAACTGATGTGATTGACTGCAGCTTCCTCGATTCCATCAGCAACTACAAAACAGCAGGATATGCTCTTGTTTTCGACAAGTGAGCATGTGCGTGTCCCGTTGCAAGCAGTTCTACACGACTAGTAGATCGCATCGATGGCGACATGGGGCTGTGTAGTCGAATCTGAACCAGAGCCTGCATCGAGAGCGTCAGCGTTGATAGGACGACGAACAGCCGAGCAAGCGAGCCTGCTATCATTTGCGTGTTTAGCTAGAGGGACTCACTAGGAAATCGTACAGGAATTTGCATTGCACACCAGCAGTCATCTGCTGCCGGTCAGCCATTTTTTAGAGTGACACACATTGTGCATAGCCAGTCGCGCGACTTGCCCACGCCCCTACACGCGCATTCGCGTCTCACAGTCGCTATGCTCTCTCTCTCTCGCAATCAATCATATGGAGCCCACGCCAACAACAGCCGTCGGACGCGAGGGACTGAACTGACCGGCATTGACACGCACGCTGTGCAAAGTGCATCTCGGCATCAAGAGCTTCAGTCGAAAAAAGCACACGAGGTGCACGGGACGCTGGACGACTAGGGCAATCTTGCGCTACACACATTGCCATACGCACACGCACGCAATTGCGTTCGTACACTCGACATGATGCCATCGACGCTCCAGTACACGTACGCGCGATCGGCCGATCAGCCATACGCAATCGAGATGCTGCCGCTGCCGGAGACGCACAAAACTGCGCTGCTCGCCGAGGCGCGTGGAGCGTTCCGAAAACTCTTTTCCGCCATGACGATCGCAAAGAACGGGTCGGACGCTACGGTCGTTGCAGGCCTGAGTGGCGTTACGACGACAAAGACGATCATGATCTGCACGACGACGACCGTGTACGGAACGCTCGACGAAGTCGCACAGCTGTACGTCGCGGACGAGTCCGCGATCGTGCTGGACTTTGCTGAGTCGAAGCGCCTATATACGTTCGAACGGCCGTCGAAAGCCGCACCGATGCGGTACAGCGGCATGCGCTGGTCGCGGTGGAAGTCGCCGAGCGTGCTCGTGACGGACCGGGACCTCGTGTACGTCGAGTTCGCGGACGCATTCGTCGATCCCGTGACGGGCCGCAATGGCTGGGCCCGGTGTACGAAATCGATCGTCCACCCGTGTTGCCCCGAGTCGCAGCATCCGTACGGCCCCGTGCGCGCTGAGCTCTTTTGCTCCGGCATGATCTTACGCGAGACCGAATCGCCTGGCGTTTTGGAAGTCTCGACGCTCGTCCACATCGACACGGGTGGCGTCCCTGCGTTCTTGGCCCAAAAGGTCCTGAATAGCCGCAAGAAGACTGCGCAGAATGTGAACCACGTCCTGAAGCTCGTTCGACAGATGCACGGCGACGCGACGCACGAAGCGTCAACCGACGACGAGCGCGGCGACAGTAGCGCGACATCGATCACGTCTGCAGACGACCGCGCGTGTCGCTCGTGCAGCACGCACGTATCGAAGTGGACGCGCGCGCGGCACTGCCGCCACTGCGACGAGATCCTGTGCAAGCGCTGCGCGTTGATCAACTATACGAACGTGGGCATTGCCGGCAAGACGACGCGCATGTGCGTCGACTGCGGCAGCGGGAAGAAGGCGACAGCGACAGCGTCAGCGTCGCCAGCGTCGATGAGCTACGTCGCGCCACAACATCGCCACGAGTCGTCGGCAGCAGCAGCCGATAGTAGCAGCAGTAGCTACAAACGCGCGGACCGCCAGACGCGCCAGGGCTCGAACCGATCGATCGACACGGCGTCGACGCTCGATAGCTTCCGGAACGACGCCGAGTCGACGCTGCTGTTGCTCGACGACCTGCACTTGCGTGAGAGCACGAAGCAGCCTGCAAACGAGTCACTGAGTGCATCGCGCGTCGCGGCGTCAGTACGGGACGAACCGCAGCGCCGACACCAGCAGCGCAGTCAGCGCAGTATTGATATGCAACAGCAGCAGCCTCAACAAGCGCCACTGTCAACGTCGTCTGCAGCAGCGAATCGGCAGCGCATGCACTCGCGCCAGCGCGGCACATCGATGCTCAGCGACGTGCAGCAGCAGCCACAGCGACGGGACGCACCGGTCGATCTGTCGTACCTGAGTGACCTCGTGAGCAGTAGTAGTAATGGGATGGCCAAGTGAGAAAAGAGCACACGAACGTTCTCTTGACGTAGGGGGAGGCGACGAAGGTAGGCGAGCTTGGTAGCAGCACTGCGACGTATTTATTCGAACACCGATCGACCGGAAGCCAGAGGCGAGCGCTCGCGTAGTCTCTCACGCTTATGGACACGTTGGTGCTCGCAACGAGTCGATATTACAGACGGACACACAAACTCGCACGTCACGCAATCAATACACAACTAGCAGATGACTGAAGTCTGCAAATTGTAAAGACTCTCTCTCTCTCTTTCTTTCTTTCTCTCTCTCTTTTGCTGATACCGGTGCTGTACCACAGCTAGGTCGGACATGAGCCCTTGAGGACAACGGGTCCACCTATCTTGCTGCCACGTCGCTTGCACGACGTTTGCGTTCCTATTGCTGAAGGAAGTGGATCGTGGTCAGAGCGGTAGTGCGACTGTGTTCAGCACGGATGCAAGTGTCGCGGCGGCATGAGCGTTAGAGAAAGTTGAGGGTGCTTGGTTGCCAGCCACGAGCCCACACGACCTCACCGACATGTGCATGCATGCAAGCAAACTTCAGTTCGTTAACGTTGTTCTTTAACAAACATTTGGGTGGCAGGACAGCCAGCGATTGTACGACGCTCGCCGTTGTTTGCGTGTGCACTTCGTGGCAGAGCTAGCCAAAGTAGTCAGTTCGCTGATCCCACGATGTAAGAGCATCGCACATGAGGCCACTACTGCTCGACACGTGAAGTGCGGAGCGATAAACCATGGACAGTCACCAAAAGCAAACAAACGAAAGAACCCCACTGCATCTGACGCTTCAAGCAGGCACGACCTGCTGATGCTACTGTACGCAAAAACATCGTTGGAGGTTCGGCTCGTAGCAACAATCACATAACGATAGCAGCTGCTGTCGCTACCAGCTACAGTTTGTCAAGTCCTCCTCTGTTTGCGTGCACTACGTTCCTACACATACTCGTACCAAACAACGTGCCTCCCTTCGATCAGAAGACACTTTCACTACCTACCTACCTACGACAACGACGCACTCACTAGCTCTGTGAGGATGCACGGACTGTCTTGAACGTCGACAAGTACGACAGATCGATGTCACTACTACTGCTGTTGCCGCTCGTCGACTTGCTAGCTTTATACCGGGAGACACCGAGGTTCACGAGCTGCGGTGGCTCGCGAAGCGCTGCTTGCACCGTCACGTGCTGTCGCGGCTGCTGCTGCTGCGGTCGCGGCCCTGTCGCCGCTCGACGGTCGCGCGTCGTCGTGGACGGCGCATCCATCTGACGATGATGCGCGCGCGGATGCGAAGCACTCGGTGGCAGTGGCGGCGCCGCCACGAGCTTCTCGCCTCTTCTACTGTCTTCAAGCATCGGCAATGGACTATCAGGTGGCGACACGGCCGCTCTATGCGACTGCAACGTGCTGCGCGTCGAGCGATCAGTCGACGCTGTGCGCATCGACGACATTGACGACGACGACTGCTTGCGGAGCGCCGTTGCTGCTACGTGATGTTCATGCGGACGCTGCTGTCGGCTATTGCTGCCGCTCGTGAGCGAGTCGCTCCGCACAGAGCTCGTCGTTGAGCCGTTCTCCGAAGAGTCGACATACATGTCGATGCCATTGCTCTTAGAGTGGTGGCGGTTCAGACGAAACGACTGCACGTCACTACGGCTACTCTTACTGCTGCTGCTATTGCTACCACTACTACCCGCATCTTGTGGATCGACGAGGTATGGATCGACGCAGTGCATGCAGATCCGATTGAGCTTCTTCCCACCTTCGAGCGCACAGTAGACAATGTCGCCACAGCTCTTGCACAATGACTACATGGATTGAGAAAGAGAGCGAGAGAGAGAGAGTTAGAACGACAGCAGCAACGAGCAACAACGACGTGCTGCATTCGCTACGTACTTCGCTGCATTCGCGGCACTTGCGGCTACTGACGCTCCACTTGGGGAGCGCGTCGCTGCAGCCGATGCAGACTTTGTCGGCTGGTGTCGTCTGTGCGGACGATGACGGCAGGTCGATCGGCTTGGTAAAGTCTGCGACGAGCGAGTCGCTCGCAGCACGCTGGAGTCGGATCAGATGCTCCAGCAAGTGCGCGTTCTTTGCTTTCCGACTGGCGACAAACTTCGTCATCCACGCCGGCAAACCTTTCGTGTCGGCGTCGTACAGCGTCAGGACGTCCAAGACGCCGACCGTCGTCGTGCTCTCGGTGTAGATCGTCCCACTGCACTCGAGGTGCGCACGCACGACGCCATGCGAGTGCAAGAGCGACGGACAGCTCCGGTGCCGAATCGACTGCGTGCAGCGTGCCCACCCGCGACGACCGTGTTCGTCAATGAACGTGTCCATGTACTGATATGTAGAGAGAGAGAGAGAGAAAGAGAGAGAGCGTCAGAGTGTGCTGCGGAAGGATCGAGCGATCGATAGACGAAGCGATGAGGTTGTACCTCGAGGTAGCAGATGTCGCGCTGCCGCAGGAGCTTCGACGGCGAGTGCCAGAGCGACCAGCGCAAGCCGCAGGCACGAAGTGGGTGGTTCGCACTCGGCGACAGGAGTCGGTAGATCTCCTGGGACTGCGCGAACCCAATGGCGGCGTTCGTGCGGTCGCTGAAGAACACGTCCGCGACTTCGTCGATCGTGGCGTGGATCTGCGACGGCACGCAGATGATCGCGCGCGTCGACTTGGCCGACGACCGAACGTTCGTGCCAAACCCGGACGACATTGCGGCGCGCATGTTGCCCGGGAGGTTGGCAAATTCGGCTTTCGCATGCGCCACGAGCTCTGCGCGTTCGCGCTCGCGCAGCTCGTCCGGCGTGAAGCGGATGCTGTATTGATCGAGCGGCAAGGCCTCGAGCATCGCTGCTGCAGTTACGTGTGTGCGACTGGAATGTGGGGCAGTGTGCACGTATATGCGGGTGTGATGGTTGATCAGTGGGGATCAATCGATCTGCGAACAGTTGGTCGCGTGCGACGACCTGTTTGCGCGTGTTGGCAAGTCCTAGAGTGCGAGTGTGGCGGCACGAGTGGCGCTGCTGTTCTTGCTTGCTTGCTGCTGTTGATGCTGGGATCTGCTGGCGGCGTGACATGCGCATGACGGTCTCACGTTTTTGCACACGCTTCGGCGCCGCCATGCGATTTCGGTCGTGATGCTTTGTCAACAAGTTTTGGAGCTGAAATTATCACGCAAATATCGGCACAGTTGACAATTTCGAGGGCTTGACAATCAGCAACAACTCGTTTATTGTATGCCATCGCGTCGTCGCACTTGACGATACATTGGCAGCTTCACACTTGGAGCAATCGCGCGCTGGATGTGATTGTCGATTGTGCTGAATGAGTCCTACTGTATGACAGCTCGGATCGGAATCAGTTGTCAAGCTGTCACCAGACAAAGGCGCTGTTCCCACTCGAGCGTCAATCTAAACCGATCACAGCGCAATGGCGAGCTCGGCAAACGCGATGGCGCTCTCGCGGGTGCTTTCGATGCTGGTTTTACGACTAATACAAAACCGTGAATGTGTCGTTGCGGTTGCATGCGAAGAAACAGCGCCGCCGCACTTGACACCACCTTAGGCTTTCGCAACTCGGCAACCCTCCTCCGAAAATCGAATCGTGTGTGGCGCAACTCGAAGGAGTCAGTGCGGCGCCGCAACGACCACTGCGACCAAGTTGGACCATGCTGAGCATTCACCATGTATCAACGGCACTTGTGTCTGAACGCCATGAACACGACAGCATCGAGAACACGCGGCGGCTGGTGTGATGCATCAGCTGGTATCAATCAGCTGAACTTCAGAGGTAGAGAGCGATAAGAGAGCAGCGTACACCGACTTGCTATTGATCACCAGCTGCAGATTAGTGTGCCGCCAGCAAACAATCACACCCCCTGTTAACATACTGCGCGTACGTTTGCTCTCTCTCTCTATCTCGACGTTGTTCCATGCATGCGCGCCGATGGATCTCAGTCGACATTGCTCGGTGCGTTTCTTCAGTCGCCGACATTTACAAGGGAATCGCTTCTCCTTTACATGCACAAGTGCCGATCCTATGCATCGGTTGTCGAGCTTCTGCGAGCAAGAGCTCGATCATGCTGCGTAGTATTACGTAGTGTGCGACTCCTTGCGTGTAGGCTTGTGGGAAGGCAGATGTCTCCTCAGAAGTGTGGTGCGTCGAGGACGGCGATAGCAGGCCAGACACATCGATTGCATTGATGCAGGTGGCGACGCTGTGCAGATGCAGTAGTTCTGTGGTGTGGTGCGCGGTTCATTGCCACACGATGCCAAGCTCTCGCGGGTCTGCTTGTCTGTAAAATGGCATGATGAGAGTCGCGCTTACGCACACGCATGGTAAACACCACCATTCAAGTGGAGGTTGAAGCACACCAGCTGGTAAGCTGCAAACTCGCTCCTAGACGTGGGTCGTACATCCGATGCTTGGATAGACTGAAGATACGGCTCCAGCGCTGCCTCCGGCGTCAACACTACAAATGTTGACGCGCTCCATTCTTCGTTGTGCGACACAACAGCGCAAGCAAGATCCACACTGGACTGAGCACGATACAAACTCGTCGACTTGCATGCCGCCATGTGTGTCGACTGAGGTACAGTATGCCTGCGACTCGGTCGCTTTGACGCATTCAACATCGCCCACGTTCCAGCAACTACAAAGTCACGACCACGACAGGCGGCTGCTTAACGCGAGTGAACGGCGATTGCTTGTGTATGGGCTGTCTTGGTTGCATGACTGCACCGCGAAAGAGCTGCTCGCAAGGTGCTATTTCGCTGAGATTGACAACGTCGGCATGCTAGAGAGATGCACTCGCTCGTGACAAAGTGCCGTCGCGGGTGGACGCCTCGGACTTGCTGAACTTGATCGACAGGCCATTGAACAACAAACCAAGGTGTCCAGACTTGTGGGACGTGGTCTCGACAAGCGCATGGCGGCGGAACACAATCGACTGACCACCATCTTTGTCGGATCGATCTACGCTAGCAGCAGCAGTAAAGCGGCGCTGCATTCGCTCCAGTGCTTTCGCATGAGCAAATCAATCACTGGTGCGAGTGCTTGGTGTGGTGCACAGTTCGTAGCATGTAGCCAAAAGCGTACACGGCGAGACGACGAAGACCGACAGCGTCGAGGTCCCAAAGAAACTTTGGTCGCAAAAGTGAACGACGTCGTGGCACATTGAGAGCCACACAAATGCAACCTGGACGATGCGCCAAGCAATTGGATAGACGCATTGCGCTTTCGTGTGGCCACTTTGTCAACGTCGCTTGTCGGTAGGAACGACAACACAGCTGAAAACTAGCAACTACAGTACTCATACAACCAACAACATGCAATGATACAAAGCGACAATGTCAAACGAGTGAGGGTGCAGTCTCTCTCGACCAAAATGTTGCCTCGGTACTTTATTCGTTTACGTTTGCACAGAACCACTGCATGGAAGCACAACTTGCTTGTTTCTTGCTCGAACTCTTGTTTGTGCATGAGCGCTTCGCCGCTCACTTGAAGCTGCTAAGGTACGACAGATCGAGCGCGGCGACAGTCGGCGCACTCTTCTCGTCCATGCGCGACAACGCGGCTGCTCTCGACTTGGGTCGCCGCACGCCAGACGCCGCAGTCGGCTCGCGCGTCACGGCCGACGCAGAGCTGTAGCCTTGTTCCGACATGGCTTTGAGCGGCCGCCCTGCTGCGAACGGATCGGTGCGCAATCGTTGCTCCAACAGCTCGATCTGCCGCTGCTGCTGCCGATGGTAGCTCTCCTGGTGCAACACACGCCGCGCCGCGTGCTCACTCGCCGGGTTCGTGCTACTAGTGGTCGACGACGTGCTCGAGTCGAGTCGAATGCGTTGTGGGATACCGTCCGTTTGGCTGCGATGCCGCAAGAGCTCGGCTTGGCGCCGCTGCTGCTGCTGCAGTTCGCGGTACTGCTGGTGCCGGTATAGTGGCTCACTGGCCGCTCGACTGCTCTGGCGTGACGAACTCGCGATCGACGAGGACGATGCAGCAGGCGACGGTGGCACCGTACTGGCAAAGCTACTGGTCATCAGATCGCCTGGTTGCATCCACAACCAAGAATAGCAGCACGTAGAGTCAGTCCCGTGTTGTTGTTGGTCCGTGCAACACTGTGATGCAATCGACTGATACTTTGAAACACACGGACGTACGGGCACTCGACGCACTGCTGTTCGTGCGCGACCGCGACTGCGACGACGTGCTCGACGAGTCCTCATCGTCCATGCGCGTGAGCTTCACGCCATGTTCGTCCGCGCACGCAAAACACGCTTGTTTCTTCTTGCACTCGAGGCTCTCGACGCGGTAGTTCTTTGCAACGATCTTGCAGCACTTTTTGCACATAAACTGGAACAACAACATCAAACAACAACATTAACAAACAACAAACAACAAGATCAACAACCAACATCTAACAGCAACAATAACGTACGGCGTTGCAAAAGTGGCACGTGTGTTTGCTCTTCCACTTGGGCATGCGGTTCGAGCACGCACCGCAGCGCTCTTCGGCCTTGAGCTGCTGCGCAAGGGACGCAGCTTGCTGGGACGACGCACCGCCGCCCGTGACGAGCAAGCGGGACATCTTGGCGTAGTGGTTGATCAGCTCCGCGTTGCTCTTGCCGCGGGCTTTCATGATCGCGGGTGCGAGGATCGCAGGGATCCGCGTCTTGTCGACGTTGTAGTAAAAGTAGCCCCGCAAGACGCCCTGTTGTGATGTCTCCTCGAAAAACACGCCGCAGTAGTACAGCTGGCCGCGGTATACGTTCAGCGTGCGCGAGAAGTCGGGGCAGATCGTCGTCTCGATCGAGTGCGACAGCTTCGCCCACGCACGGCGACCGCTCGTTGCGATGTACGGCCGCATGACCTCGAGGTAGCAAAAGTCTTGCCCCTTTGCAAGGTGCCGATTCGGGGACTTGAACAGCGACCAGCGCAAGCCCGTGTACGCCATGGGCGTTGCGCGCGTCGCACGCTGGAGCACCGCGAGCTCGCGCGACTCGGAGAAGTCGAGGACCATCTTCTTCTCGTCGCTGATGTACAGATCTGCGATCTCTTCGAGCGTCGCGTAGATCTTGTGCTGTTCGAGCACCGTGATGTACTTGCTTTCGTTGTCGCTGGTGGTCGTGCTGTGGGTGGCGGTGGAGGGTGCTGCCGGTGTGTTGCTGCTGCCGTGGATGTTGCTGCTGCTGCTGTTGAATCGCTGCTGCTGTGGATGCTGTTGGTGGTGGTGGCTGTGCGGTTGTGGTGTGTTGTTGCGACTGTTGGGCTGGCGTGCACCCGTGCTGCCAGTCTGTGCGCGGTGCAGCCGCTGCAGCAGCTCGTCGAACGCGGTGTTGCCAAAGCGAATGAGCTCGCGGCGCTCGTGCTCCTCAAACATGTCCGTCATGCTGTGTGTCTGTGGGTGTATCTATGTGATTGTGTGCTGGTGCTTCTACTGCCTGCTGTGACCGGAAGGATGAAATCCTGCAAGTGCGATGACGGAGACGCTTGGCGGCCGCCGTGTGTGTGCGGCTGACGGGTTCACTTGCACAATCCAGCAGCGCTGACGAGGATCGGGAAGACCGAACTGAAGTGAGCAGCAGCGCTGGTAGGTGTGGAACACGCAGCTCCTGTATGCGCGTCGCTCGCTTTGCTCGTTCGACGACGCCGTCGACGTTCCTGTGACCGTTGCAACGAGATCCGCTCAGCTCAGCAAGCACCCGTCTGGTGATGCGCGTGCAGAGACCGTGCGACGACATGCTCCCACCCTCACGAGTGTTTTGGCGGCTTGGAGGCCACACGCTCGATATTTTGACAAATGATACCTACCGTCACGCGCGCTTTTGATGCGATCTGACTCTCTTGGGTAGACCACATTAGAAGAAAAAACACTGCGCTTCTTGTCAAGCGCATTGGCAAACCTGTTACAACCTTGTTGTTGTCGTTGGTATTGGTTTCGCGTCGCTGTGCGTTCACGCACACGGTACATGTACACATCACAGTGCACAATGCATACAACAACCCTCGTCCAAGCAAACATGCGCATTTGCAACAGACAAAATCTGTGTCGACGTGCATCTGTTTGTTGCTTGTTGCGAGTAATGTCATGCACATGATGTCGCTGCACTAAGTCCCTCCTTTTGTGATAATTCCCTCCCATCGTTAAACCAGCTGTGATTTCAAGAACATCCAAACACTTGCTCAAGTGAGGGCAATTACTTATCGATGATGATAGTGCGGCTGTCCCTGTTTGAAGGCGGCTTGATCGCTGCGCGCCTTTCAATCCACCTGACATGACACGCCTGTCGCGACCAACGCCGGCATCCTTACTCGCGCGCTGAGCATATGCACGTACCGCAGCAGCAGCTCGTTATCGCAAATATGGCGCGTCTGGAGGTTTGGCAGTTCAGCTACACAGCTTGGCAGCAGCGACAGCTCGCTCCAGTTCCTGGCATGAAACTTTCAGCGACATTCAAACAAGCCAGCCACTCGTATGCGACGATCCTTATCACTTTAGACTTCACAGTGACAGCCAGCTGGGGGCCACTGTCTAGCTACACTCGTAGACGCGTCGTCGGCAGCGATGGCGTCGCCTTCAGCTCTGCTTCATGATGCTGCTCATGTCGTTCCCGTCGTCCGCCTCTTTTCGCGGCAACTTCTTGCGCTCGATCGGTTGCAAACATGCTTTTGCGGTAGCCAGTCAACACGCAGCTCCAAACCAGTCAGCCTGACTAGCTTCTGACTGTGGTAGGAAGCCAGTGTCAGGACGTCAAAGCATCGCAAGCACAAGGTGCAAACCAGTCGCATCGAGGAGCTTCCCGACGCGCGCACCACCACTCCTGGGCGAGCTCAAACGCGCTCAAATCTGCGGACGAAGAAGTCCACTGACTTGATCCAGCGGATCCTGAACCTTAGGCGACCAGCAGGAATAAGAGATCAAGTAAAGCTGCATGCAAATACCAGCTAGCCTCGTTCGTTGCTGTAGCCGTGTTGTACAGTACATGTTGTAGTTACCGCACGCATGCGTCTCACCGCTGGCCACTGTCGCCCATGGAGGCATTCTCGCTCATGTCCAAATGGTTGGAGTCATCAAGACTCATCAAGTCCGCTCTAGCAAGTGTGGTGTCCACCCTGGCAGCAAGGCGCTTCCCACACACCGCAACTCTCTGAGCTCGAACCTGCACACGAAGCCGTGCACCGGACACCTCTCCGAGCATAGCGATAATCCGCCCACTCTCGCTGAACTGCTCGCCGTGGGTGTGGAAGCGACAGCATTCGATCACACTTGTTCAGATCGCATTCGCGTCAATCAAGCGCATCGAACGAGTTGACAACAGCAGCAAAAGATCGTCCGCGTCGCGCAACAACAGCGTTCATACATTATTCTCAGACGCAACGGATGATTCGTTTCCAGGTCGTTTGCTGAACTGTCCTATGATCCTTGATGTGCATTCGCGACGTCTGCTTACTGCCTCCCTATCTATACGTCCTCCTAGAGTCCCCTGCCTGCAGTCACACATGACACTCCAGTCAATACCCACGGAGCTTGAGCGTCCGCAACAGCTGATACTGTTCCTTAATACGTTGCTTGAACGCATCTTCGTCCTCGGCGTCTTTCGCAAGTGCCATCTGGCTCTGCAACTGCGTCAGCTGAGCGATCTGTTCGTATAGCGTTGCAGTCGATACACGTTCGTGCATCTCGACCGGCGCCCGGCGCGCGGCGACGGGCTTGAGGTGGGCGACCGAGTACAAATTCGCAATCCGCGCGCTGTTCTCGTTTGTCTTTGAACCGCCAGTAGTCGAGCCAGCAGTGTGCTTACCAACGATGCGACTGCTCGTCGGGACCGGCGGCACGACGCGATGCTGGTACTTTGGCCGCACGGGCGACAGCGCTGGCGTCGGTGCAACCGGTGCAACTGGCGCTGCTTTAGCTGCGTCCTCCAACTCGGTAAAATCGAGCTCGTCGGCCGAGAAGATCGATGCCATCGACGCGCGACACGCGTCGTCGAGGTCGCGGACTCGTTGCTCCAGCGCGGCCATTGTCGCGTCGTGTGCCGTCTCGTAGCGCTCGAGCACGGCGGTGCTGCGCCAGTCAGTCTCAAGCTGCGTCGTGTGGACTTGATGGAGCAACGACCGGTCGGGATTCCAGTCCGCAGCAGCCTCTGCATCTTCGCTTGCGCGATGTGCGAATGCAGTCGACACGCGCTCGCCCGTGTGTTCGAGCGCCAAGCGATTCAGCTCTGCCATGCGCGCACGATGCGCTGCTTCCTTGTCTTGCATGATCGCGGTCGATCGCAATTCGCTGTCGTCGCTGTCGTCGTCGTTCGCTTCCAAAGCGCGTGGGAAGCGATTCGCACGCACTTGGTCCATCAACACGGTCGTCGAGCGACTCAGGAGTTCGTCGTCCAACACGACGCTCGACGCCCGTGGCGAGTCGTCGAATGCTGCTTGCGATGCTGCTTGCAGCGGCGGCGATGCTGCAGGCGGCGGTTCGAGCAGATCGAGCGAGAACTCGAGGTTCGTAAACCGACTCTGCTGCTGCGTCTGCAAGAGCGGCGGACTTGGTTCGGGAATACGATAGCTGCTATCGCTGCTACTGCGATCGTCGTCATCGGCCATGAACGCGAGGTTCATCGAGCTCCGAGGACCGACGCCACTCGGTCGGACGCCACTCGAACGCCGGGGTGAGTGCTGGAGCGTACGACGCATCGCAAACGGTTCCGTGTCGTCATTGCTATGGCGCTCCGCATCATTCTCTCGTTCGCCCACACGATTGACTTGGTGCTGCTGCGGGTCATCGTCAATCAACGACTCACGGTCTTCGTCAACGAGGTGGAGATGCGAGATCCGTGCACCGGTGACGTCGAGCGCAATGCGATTCAGTTCCGCCATGCGCTGCTGATGATCGCGCTCGATGTGCTTCATGATCTCGGTCGATCGGTCGTACGTGTTGTCGTCCGTAGCGTCGACAGGTGGACTGTCGCGTCGCTGCTGCTGCCGTCGATAGGCGCTCACTTGGTCCATGATCACGGTCGTCGAACGACTGAGGAGTTCGAAATCCAACTCGGAGTCCCGCACCGACGCTTCCGACACATTGCTGCGCGCCAAGAGCGGAACGTCGCTCAATTGCCGCGACGCGCGCGTCGTCGTTGTGGTAGCGTCGCCAAGCTCGAGCGTCAGGCGCGAGTGGTTGGCGTTGGCGTCGTTGTCGTCGCTGCTGCGTCGATGCGACGCTGAGAAATCGAGAATTGGAATCAACGTCTGGCTGAACCGCGTCGCATGGTCGTCGCTATCGTCGTCGGGTGGTGGCAACTCGAGGCTCGCGTACTGCTCCGTCACACGTGGCGGCGCTGTATCGTCAGCATCATCTCTACAGCGGCCAGTCGACGGTCCCACTGGCTCTTTCTCGGCAGCTTCCAGTCCATCGTCGCTCGTTGTGGATGACGCCTGGCGATCGAATTGCGGCATGAATTCAATCGTCTGGCTCCGATGCGCGCGCACGTGACTCAGTGCAAACGCACTCACAGGCGCATACGCGTCGTCGTCTGCTTCCATATCTAAAGGACTCTTGCGGGGCGACGGCGTCGGGACAAACGCACGCGGACTCGACGCGGTCGACCGCTCGTCGTACTGCACGCCTCTTGGCGGCGGCGTCCCTGGTGGCGTCGCTGGCGCTTCAAGCTGTGCGAGCGTAAACGGCTCGTCGTCGTCGCTATTGCGCTCCGGCTCGGGGACGCGCAATTGCTGCGGCGTGCCATACGACGCAGTCGCAGTCGATGCATTCGCACTCGCGCGGTCTGCGAACCGCTGCTGCATCGCCCCAAGCGATCGGTAGTCGCCGCCGCCTTCCGGCGTAAACTGGATCGTCCGACTCCGATTTGCACGCACGTGGTTCAAAATCGCACTCGGGGGGCGACTCACATAGTACTCCTCGTCCGCAACAGGCGGCGCTGCTGGCGGCGCTGCTGGCGGCGGTTGCGGGACGTCGCCTTTCGTCGAGCCTTTCAAAACATTCGACCGCATGTCGCGAATCGACACGAGCTTCCCACTCGTTTGTTGTTGCGGCAAGAGAGCCGGTGCGCCATAGACTTTCTTGGTCGTCGGTGCCGTACTACCAGCCGGTACGCGACGCTGCTGGTTGTGCTGCGCGAGCGCTTCAACACTCAGCGTCTGTGGTGACAGGGGCGGCGGTGGCGGTGGCGGCGGCACAGCGCCAGTAAACGCACTCGACAACGCAGTCGACCGAAAGTTTGGGTCGTAGCGCCGTGCGCGCTTGTCGAGCTCTTCGTCTGTGTCGTCGGGCGTCAAATACACTTTTGTATTGTAGAAATTCGAATTTCCAGGCGCAAACGACAGATCCGCATCGAACGTCGCGTCTTCCTGCAACGTCAACACGTCCGGCGGTTGATCGTAGCTCGTACCGATCATATCGTGCCATCCAATCGGCTTCGCGCGTGGGCCTTGACTGGCCGCAGCCGCAGCGCCACTACCGACAACGTCGTGGATGTGAAAGTCCGATTGACTGAACGAGAACAGCGAATCGGCCGTGCGCGTGAAACGGGATTGCGCAAACACGCTCTCTTCGGTCTGTTCTTCCAGTCCGACAGCGTCAACTTCCGCTTCTTCGTCCCCGTACTCCTGCCGCTTGTCGTGCGCAGCATTAACGTCTGTAGTCGCTTCAGCCTCCCCATCAACGTCGTCGTCGTCATCGGAAAACTCGGCGCTGTGCTTCGACGTCCCAGTCGACGACGTCGTCGAGGGCGCCAGGCCGCCGCCGCCGCCCGTCCGGTAGCACTGGACACAGATGCGCGTTTTCTTCTTCAACTCGCTGCTGTCCATAGAGCCAGTTCCTCCGCCTCCTCCTCCACTGTGTCCTGTATGCTCCCAATCGATCTGTGGCGCACACGACTGACACACGACTTGGCCGCACATCCGACAGCGCGTCTTGCGAATAAATAGCGTAAACTTCCGCGCACAGTTTGCACACACGGTCCGTGAACTCTTGGGCATCAGGTCCTGCTTGCGTAGGAGCGTCTGACTGCCCATGCGCGCGACTTGGATCGCGCGGCTGATCGTAATCACGGACGTAATGCGCCGCTTGAGCGCTGCATTGAGCATGAAGCTCGGCAAGCGCTTCGTCGCTTTGAAGTTGATCTGGAGACTGTGCATCACGTCCATGTAGCCAGCACGTTCCGCCTCGACGAACACGTACCCCGAGTGGTACATGCTGCCCCGTACTGTACCGTCCATCTCGGGACAGTGCGGCAATTTGATCGAATGCATCGCCAAGACAAAGCCCCGACGGCCACTTGCATGCCGAAACGTGTCTTGGCATTCCAAATAGACGTAGTCGCGTGCGCGGGAGAACGTCGACGGACCTTCAAACGACGTGTATTTGACTGCAACGCGGTAGAATGGGTTCGTGGACGTAGTACCGGTACTACCGGTGGTACCGGTATATGCACCATCCAATGCGTACAATACTGCACAATCCAACACGTCGGCAGCTTTCTTGGCCCGCATGCGCTCGGTCGTGCTCTGATCAAAGTATGCAGCGACTTCGGCAAGCGTCCCCATCATCGTCGTGACGCCACACAGGTACTCCATGCCGTCGTCGCTCGTCGATGCGCCAGTCGCTGACCGCGTGCCTTCGCCACGGTACATCTGGATGCCACGGAACTTGCCCGTGTATTGCCACTCGACTGGCCCGTCGAGCGTATGCGCATGGTCGACCAAAGCGATCGACGACTCCTTCGCGCGTCGGACCATGTACGCGCGCTCGGCGCTCGTGAGTGGCGGCAACCGGAACGGATTGTCGTTCGCCGACGTCGTGATCAGACCAGTTGCAGTCGCTTTCTTCTTACGCGCTGCTGTTGCTGTTGCGGTTGTCATTGTGTTGGTCCGGTTGCTCCCAGGCGTGAACGTGTCGTTCGCTTGACGCCGCGCGCCGTTGCCATTGGTGTTGGCGTTGCCATAGTTGACGTTCCCACCGGGTGTGAACGTGTTGTTCGCGTTGCGTCGCGAGCTGCCACGTGCGCGCGGGTCGTTGTTTTGATACGGACTAG
>JAADXH010000312.1:0-26692 GCA_023337595.1 Globisporangium camurandrum
ATATGCACGGCGCCGCCAGACAGCTCGCTGCCGCTGCCGCCGCCAATGTTCACGTCGCCGCCCGTCGTGCCGCGACCGCCCGTCAACAAGATGCGACCACCCGTCCCGGTCGCGCTGCGACTCTCGCCGGCGTCCACGACAACATCACCTCCAGCTGTTGAACCGGGTGCAATTGTTTCGCCTGCACCGAGTACAATGCTGCCTCCAACCGGTCCGTTGTTGCTTGTCCCGACGGAAACATACACTGATCCAGCGACATCATCGTCGGACGACGACGTTGCGAGCAGAACGTCTCCGGACTTGCCGCCGCGTGCAGCGCTAGAGTGCAAACTAACAGTGCCTGATGTTCCCGCTTTTGCCTCCGCCGATCCGATGATGACGTCACCCGATGATCCGTCGCTGCTTGCACCAGTTTGCACGTCAATGCTCCCAGACGACTTGTTGCTCGCACTCACGTCGGCTGTGCCCAAGTGCAGAACCCCTGAGTCCGACTGCTTGCTTGCCCCTGTGAGTACCACGACGTCGCCACCAGCGAGGAAGTTCGAGTCGCCAGCGCGAACTACCACGTCCGAGCCAGGCTTGTTGTCGTGGCGGCCTGCAGACAGATTGAGCGCCTTTGCTGCCTCGACCGCGATGTCGCTCACTTCAGACGACACTGTTGTCGTGTTCCCAAGCAATTGGATGCCGACGTGGTCGATCTTGACTCGTCCGCTCGCTCGCCCGCTCTCAAGCGTCGAGATGATCACGTCGGTCGCGTTGGTGCCACCTGCTTCTGTAGCAATAGCATCAATGCTAGCAGCAGCTTGTACGTCCGATGTACCAGTGACGCGGAGCAAGATGCCTGCACCGATTCCATCAAGCTGGATCGGCAAGTCATCGAACGTCGGTCCAGCAAACGCACGGTCGATGAAAAAGTGGCTCGAATCGACTTCGCGTGAGTGGTCGATCAAATATGCTGCGCCAGCGAGGCGCACAAACCGGTTCGCAGCGAGCTCGACCGACAAATCCACGAGCGTTCGCACCATGTCGCTGCCGTGCAAAACGGATACGTTCCCAGGCAGTGCGCGTGCTCGAGCGCTGCTGGCGTCAGCAAAGTGGCAAATCTCGAGCGACCGGTGCGCAGTCGATGCATCGACCGTGTCGTCGCGCGAGTGCAGCCGCAGACCGCGCGAATTGATGACGCTCTGTAACGACGTGTCTTCCGTGATCGCGAGCAGACTTTTGCGAACTTCGACACTCTCACTGCCCGACAGTGCGTACTGCAGCCCCTCGTCGATCCAAATGTCCGTGCTGCTCACACCCACGACTGTTCGCGCATCTTTCTGCCCAAGAAAGATGACGTCGCCGACACGGACAAACTGTCTGCACGTCCAAATGCACACACAGACATTCCACAGTGCTACTGTGAGCATGAGTGGTACAAACAAGCAGCGCCATACACACAAGTCATGGGCGTAGCACATGTTGCTGTCCGCACCTGACGTCGTTCTGCGTGGGCACCCGCGTCGCAGTGATCGGCGCACCCCCTGCGCCAACGAGCGTCACGAGTTGGTACGCTTTCCCAGATCGGATCGACACCGACGCCGAGCCGTACACTGGGTGGCTCTGCACCATCACTTCGCCCACAAGATGGTTGTCTGTACCGCCACGACAGCAGCGGCATCAGTTTATCTGTACATACTCTTAAACACAACATGTAGGCTCGGATGCAGCACCGAGAGCTCAGATGTTAGCACACGGACGCACCAAACATGAATGGATCGCGCGGCGACGGCATCGGTGGCACTATCGCCTGCAGTCGCCGCGGCATGCGCTGATGTGCGTTCTGTTGGAGCGGCGCAGCCGAATCAAGCGATTGCTGCGGCGCTGCTGCCGTCGCTGCATCTCCGCCAGCTGCTGCTGTTGCGTCGGCTGCGCGTGACAACGCAACTTGGCGGAACACCGGAAATACTACAAATACCCCTGTGTGTGTGGCATGACGCGCAACATGTGAGCAGAAGATTCCATGTGCAACAGAACTGTGTGGACGTCGGCGGGTGTGAATAGCATGCAGGTAGTCGTACCAAACGCGACTGTCCAGATCTTCATACCGCCGACTCAATAGCGATTCCGTTGCGTGGATTCCCTGTTGTTATTGTCGCTGCTGCAACAGCTGCTGCGACTAGAGCAGTGAGGCGATCTGTGGTGTGCAAACGTACCGATGATCACTCCACCTTTTGCACTTGTTGTTCACTCACCGCAAACGAAGCCGACGCTGTGCTTCTGAGTGTGGCGTACGCGTGCTGCTTGCTCGATCCGTCGATGGAGCCACTGGCGACTCTGGCGTGACTCGCCGTTATTGCTGGTGCGACGCTGTCTTCTTGTCTGCGGCGAAAGGTGGCTCGTGTTGTGAACAACTGCTGTACGGTCGCCGCGCAGTTGGCCATCTCTGATCGGACAGTGACTGTTCCGGAGTGCAAGACTTTGTCCGCATTGCTCGCTTTCCCTTACTGATTGCAGGTTGCGATCGAGCATCATTGCGAGCTATGTCGAAAACACATGGTCAAGAATAGGTAAGATACCGTTCTCGACAGTTTATTCGTTCGTGACACTATTGTACCCATTCTTGACACCATTTCTCCCATTCTTGACAGGCCAAACCGGTAAATTGGTGTGAATGCGGCAAAAATTGTAAAAGCGACGATTCGCCGAACGAGACTGGATTTCAGTCAGTGAATGATGGTCAATAGAATTTGAGTTCTAAAAAATGAATTCCATTTTTAAACAATACTAGAGTGATTGTCAGTCCAATCATAGTTTTGATAACTTCCGAAATGCATATTGCGAGTATCATGACAACGCATAGGTCGGATGATCTATCACAAACGTGCATTATGTTTGGGCCCATATCTGTACAATAGCTAATTTATTCAGAATCGATTTTATTCCAAAAGTCAACACGAAGTTAACAATTCACGGGATCATACCTCAGTTTGGTTGTCATGATATCCCAAAATGGTTAGCGCAACTCGACAAGTATCAACACGGCAGTCCGTAAGAGAGGGACGCACTTACAGCCCATTCTCATCGATATAACCGTTGGAAGTGATCGGATAACATGAATGAAATTGTTCACGTATCGTAGTTGTGTGGCCTGCCAAAATGCTGTGCTAGAGGAGTGAAAGTCTGTGCAATGTCCAGCTTAATAAACCCATGATAAACTCGTCAATGCCTAGCATTACATGTATGAAAAAACGAAACGAATATTTGTGAAGTTGATTTGTTGGATCAATACTGGCAGCTGTACAGAATTCGCATCTGTTTTAATTAAGTTGTCAAACTTCACAAGCACTTTGCCAGTAATAGCAAAATGTAAACAATATCAACAATCGCAATTGCGTACAGACAACACACAGTGATAGCACACATATGAACCTAGAAATATGCGATGCTATTACATACGATATACTATCACATAACGCTCGCATTTGCAGCAGGTTCATCTTTGCATCTGTCATAGGTCTTATGAGTTAAATACATCTTTGTGTGCTTGATTAACGTGTGATACCAGCTCAGTATTCATGTTTATGAAATATATGCGCGAATTCTCGTCAGGGCGTATGATAAACACATATGAAAGGTATTGTCATCAGACAGAAACTTGATATAGATAGGTTCGTCCCCAACTTTGTTGTTGCTACGGTAATATCTAAAACTTGACATATATGTACGTAATAGCACATAATAGGTGATGGCGTATTGCGTTCCCCATTATGCAACACATCCGAATGCGCTGGTTGTATTTTTGTACGTCTTGCCAATACTTCGATTACGTCTGTACATCTTAAACATGTGAGTAGGCATAGAAATCGTCGTTTTCTTTGTATGATCGTTGCATGCCATGAAACAAGTATGATATACCGACAAACGTATTTGCCACTTAAGTATGCGTTGTAGCAGTGTGCTGGTTGTAATATTGATGCTGCAGGCAAGCTCCTCAAAAACAAATGCTACACATGCTGGTAGTCATCTATCGCAACATCTTAATACAATTCGGCTGCCGACACTTAGCATTTAGTATTAACGGGTCCTGTCGGTTACTATACCACGTCACATGCAAATACATGCTCAGTTTTCGATAGCACAATCGTACTAGTATGCCATTCCATTTGGAGTACTTATGTAACAGGTATTTTATATCAACTAAACTTTCGAAGGACCTTGAATCCCTATTTTGTGTACAAACAATGTTAGCTTGGGTTACCTTCCGTACCAGTCTCGAATTATCGTAATTCTAGGCTTCTCGTTGATATAGCTTAAAACACGTAAAGGTGTACAGTTAAAACTTCATGCAACTTAGACCAACCTATGCAATACCTTGTTCATTCCAATACTTTATAGACTAAAAAGGGTACACTTCGATATTAGTGTACGGTATATACATTGGCAGGACCCGCTAGTTAAGTTGTCGGTGCAGCAAGAGTAGCCACATCACGTTGTTTTGGCGATACCGCTAATACCTGTTGTGAGATGACGAGCGCACTAATAAGTCGTGTGGCCTGACAGCAACAAAACCCCGATAGCTTCGCAATATGCCTGGTTTCGATAGTTAAAGATAACATAACATGTTCGTGCGTCTTCGTGTGTCAATCGGCTTTATTTATCCGCCGTATAATGCAATGCAATTGCTATAAGCTGATAATCATTCAATTACACCAACTTAGGTGCCGTGGAGGCAAACAAACTGAATAGTTAAATCTGATATATATCATGCCTCGTCCTGCATTGCGCTACCGCTGTTCCACTTCTATTTTCGCCCAATTATGCAATGCAATTTTCTTACTGATGATTGCAAACAGTGTTTGGTTATAGGCAGTGTACACAAGAGAAACTTTAAAGCACGATTTTACATATTGGCACACCATAATAGTCATCCAAATACATCGATCCAAAATATGCATTCACTTGACGCGGTCAGGCTCGACATCATAAAGCAGTACCGCTGGCGGTTGCTTCGCGTGTTATTTCACGCCATGCTATCGCTACTGAGCTTATTATCAAATGAATGCCAGGGTAGAAAATACATACTGTATAAGTGTTACTTCGAGGGAACCGGGTTAATAGAGTAGGCAATCTGGCGTTTAGGTAAATTTAAAGTTTTCGCGTTTCATCACGGGCCAAAGCACAGCTTGTTTGAGCACTCAGTACATTCATGATTCGATTCAGTGGCAGTTCTGCGTACACGATTTTCTCTCTGTAGATTCAATTCAAAACCTCAGTTTGTCTTATGCAGTGCGCTGTATTTTGACCCACTTACGAGCAGGTCTATCGTTTTGTAAAGTCTGTGCAAGCGCAAAGTAAACTCGGAGATGGTCCTAACAACTACATTTATAGCTCTACAAGCACATGTAGCAAAACATGATTTTTATAAGTATGCACTTATCACTAAGCCGTTTTTGTATTTTTTGAATACGAAGTGACGATCGTACTGTCTTTTGTGCGATCAATCTAGCTTGTAAATAGGAATTAAGCAGTAGTCCAGCTTAATCACTATGTATCTTAGATGGTTCTATAATACCTTAGGATCAGTGCCTGGAACGACCAAACAAAAATTGACGAAGCGCATTAGGGTGAACATATCACAAGTTTTATGTATTTGTGAGTCCACGCAAACGGATGCTTTTTTACGGTAAAATCACGATGTACACAAAGATTTTGACGTGAGATGCTGGAGACACTATTTGTATGGATAATGTAAAAATAGTATCAGCACTGATCTCGTTGATAATGATCATCGCGGACAATCTTTATCGCCATTGTTAATATGGTACATTTGTATAATAGACACTCAAGTGAAGAGCAATAGTTCAACAGTATGTAGAATGTTGCGATTAGCATCAAGTCCAAAGTCATTTAACACATTGTATCCACTTACTAAAGTTTGTCGCGCGGTATTGTATTGATAAAAAGTAATTCTAGATGGTTGCAGAGGTGAGTCGAGGATTTTGTTTATTGTGTAAACATTTGACACTTATTTCCGACATCGACGACAGGAATAAAACGCATTATAGATGTGATCGCCGGCGTCATACACACATTTTGTATAATCTAGTGTAATTGTATCGGGCGTCGTCTCGCTTGTTTGTATGTCTTAAAAGTAGCCATTGCGCTGACAACAGTGAAATGACAACGAAAATATCCAAACTTGAAATATACCAAACGCCTATCTTACCATTCTATGCGCGCCGAATACGTTGCGATAGTATACATCATTATAATTTGATGCGCGGAATCGACTATCACACTGAAAAACAAAGTACATTAATCGAACCACACAGCAAACTGTGCTACATTGGATTTTCTATTGATCTCATCTACCTCGTTGTGTAGAAGACAAATCTGACATAAGTTGACATTGATTCAAGAAAAGAAGAATCGGAATGGCATCTACAACTTGGAATTTTCCTATCATTCGTAAAGTTAAGTCAAATTTATCTCATCCATGTATTCCAATCTACATGGCATTGGTATCCGTTTCAAATGCTTCGACTACACAGCACAATATTTTCATGTAAAAAGCATGTACCAAAGCATCTCATTGTAGACATATGTTAGCGCGACTTGTATTTCGTATTGTTTAGGCAACGCAACATACAATATAGCGCTGAAAGGCGCTGAATACGTTCATTTCAGGCCAGCCGAATGCGTACGAAAAGAAAGATTCAGTTTCAAGTTTGGTAGGCTACATAAACAGTATATTTTTATCCAACGCCGTATTCGTTTGGTTTAGTTCGAGTTCTGTACAGCGGTATATATTGCCCTAATGTCCCGTCACCACTTGACACCGTCTGTTGAGAACGCAAAAAGGTTGACATACCAACTGTTACCGGTATTTATATATGTCAGAGTGATGGTAAATAGATGAAGTATTATATCGCGCGGAAATGATTCGGCATTACAACTTCACTGCGTATGAACGACTTATCGACTGTATATGTGATTGTGATTAGAGCATTGAAATATAATTGCATCACAATGTTATTGAATAGGTTAGTTATAGGCAACATGTAGTGAGTACAGGTTGCAAATCGTTAAATAGATGGTAGTTCTAATGTACAAAAGTATGCAATGCTATCGTATTTATATATTCCGTAACAGTATTGCCACACGTCAACGCCCATTTTCTCTTAGCGCAGTGGTAGTAAACGAGCGTCTACTTACTCCAAAAGAGTCGAAACGTCAAGATGTATCACACAATTAAGTTTGTTTGTCGTTGATGATAACACGCATTGGGCATGAGAAACAAACTGGTGTCTATTAACTACAAAAACTGATAAATGTTAAACTGTATCACCAGAGTCACTTAATCTGTCTTAAATAATAACATGTAATATGTATGAATAAAGCACGAACATATCTCGCTATCATATGTTCAATTCCACCTCCCCCATAAGACCGGGTTAGCGGTCGTTTTTGGTGTGTAAACTGCATAAAATAACTACATAGAAAATAAGTTGATAATATTAACGTTTTTGACGTATGCAATACTACACATCATTATATTTTTGTCGCCCATCACGATTGGTATGAACAATCTCATTAGTCGAGATTTTTTGTCGTACTCATATTAGTGATCTGTTTCCTCAGTCCGAGTTGTTATAGGCCAGCTAAGTGCAACTTATGTTATATATTGCTTCTAGACAGTTCGACTGGTGTAATGCACACGTATTCATTTCTGTTTTTGCACCACAGCGTGTCGTGGTTCACTGTTGTCGGTAGCACGAATGCATCTACTCGATAGTGCTTCGAATATAGAATATTTTTAGAGTTGGATTATTGAATGCAAAATTTGTGAGAGGTCGTAACGGTGCATAATGAAAAACCGCACGTGTTGTCACTTCAAGGAGAAGCACTTGGTTGTAATGTTTTATGACGCGATATATTAATGTATTTTTCAAGTTGTATAAAGATAGATTAAATGTATGATATGTACTGTGTGTATACCATGCCGATTAAATCAACTTGTGCAGCACATGCGTACTCATAAAACAACAAGAAAGAGCATTTTGGTAGCTACTTCATATAAAGTTATAGATTTTTGGTAATTGTATCAAATCGTTTTATTTTCTACGTACAGTAGCTCCCAAGTGATACAGTTTTGGGGTTCCTCAAAACAGTGGCAATGCTCGAGTTGGTCAATGTTTTGCTGCTATAGACCCATTTTTCGTGTTTCATACCTTGAGCGATCATCACTTGCTCTGGGCTGCAGCTACAAGCACAACCAGTGTACCATTCGAAAGAGGTGTGTTGAATGAGCATGCAGAGCCCGCTGTGTTTTTGACTTAATTAATTTGGGATGAATAAGCACCCACTTAGAGGCATTAAAATTCTACATTCAATTAAACCTGACTTTTGTTGGAGTATGACCGTGTAGCGTTTTTGGTGCACCAGAACGCTTCTGGAATGATTTAGTGACAGAAACACATTTTTGAACTCAGCTCAACGAGACGAAGACGATGGTGAAAACGGCATCAAAAACGGATTATTAGAAAAGAAAACAGGTAATTCTTGTGTCGTTTCACGTCTTGTGGCGTCGAGTGTAGTCTGTGAATTCGATTAATGCAACATCATGTGCACTTGTATGCAGTAATAAATTTAGTTGTGTCATTCGGAAAACTGACGTTTATGTACATATACGCTGGATGCGCGTATTCAGCGAACTTTGTATTATGTAATCATTACATATAAGCCTCCCGTCTCAAATTTTGTGAAGCGCTTAGTCTATTAAGGATCCAAACAATCATTACAAACTGTTGCATCTTGCTTTTAACGATATGTGAAGTTCCATCAAGCGAAATCTCCGTGTATGATATATGATTTGTTATGCTTTGTAATACAATGCGCTAGATTGATGAATGACATCCTAATTGTGTTGAACAAAGATTAGCACAAGTATACACTACAAATACAAATATTGATACAATACGTGTAAGAAACTTTTGATGCGACCGCGATTAATACGTGTACATGCATGAGCAAAATGAGCAAATTTGAATTTAGCTGTAGGATCTCGTATAGTTAAGGTTCAATATGTCTTCTCTGTAACAACGTTTCAAACATCGCAATTTACATTCACTTGAATATGAAAGTGATAATGGTGTGAGGCAATTACATTGGTTAAGATATGTATGTGTAATCTCCAGTTTTGCGTATATATAATGCAGTAGCAGATATTCTCCTGCAAAACATGAATTAGAGTGTGCCACTGCGCAATCAATGTATACCATATTTTAGAGTGTGTACACAACTGTGATGGTTGATGTAATCTATGCAGGTACAAGTTTACAATTTCTGCTCACTCGTGCTTAAAATACGCGGTTTTGTACATTTTACCTTCAACGGGATCTTTTAGACCATCCATGGACCTCTCAACACTGTGACGCTTGTTAAAACCTATTTATAGCATAGCAATTCTATTTTCGTACCAGCTGTAGCTGCTGGCAACATGTGGCTACAAAACTTAGAGGATCGAATGCTTACTTCAACGTGTATAATACAATCGGAATGGGCGAGTATTACCCTAACTATGGTAAGTCCTCATAATTCATCTAATATACACACAAAACCAACTCAGCACACTACACCGCCGTTCTGAATACGCCCAATTAATATATATTGAATACGTAAGCAACAGCATTACGCCTATTCAATCCAGTCATTATAGACTCGTATATAAGAAATCTCGAATGAGCACTATCAAATACATTTCAAAAAATGAACAAGGACGATAGTTGTGTCTAGCTGGGTTGGAGCTTTGGTACCGACTCCCTATTTGCTTCAGCAAACATGTGTGGAATTTTTCGAACAATAGCGCTTTAATAATTAGGGCGATATTATTGACATTTGATGTGTGAGCTACCGTCCACATATGCCACATAGCCGACAGTAGTGGCAAGTGTTCTGGCTCCGTTATACATACGGCAGATGTATTTCAAATTGTCATATCGGCATGGAAGTAAGTGGATCTTCACGCTCAGTCGCCCGAGGAGCATTTCGGCTAGAACCAACGGTTTAGTTAACAGTAGAGCGAGATCCACTAGGGCATTACCATCATTTGCGCAGGAGGTATGTTGCTTGGAAGCAGTACATCATAGATAGTCAAACATATATTTGCATTTATTTTTGCCCTACAAGACGACTTATGAACCCGTTTTCAGTTACTGCCAGCAAAACTCTTCCCTCACAAACGATGATTTATTGGTGGTATGAAAGTACGATGCCTGCTCGATTATTTATGCGATTTTATCTCCATCACGGTAAAGCATTTACTCATCAGTCAAAATTTGCTGATTGTATTTACACCGTCTCACATTCTAACCCGAAGAGGAGGAATGAAACCAAACTACATAATTAACAAATGAATACTGCATATGATAAATGTATTTGGTAGAGCATTTACAGATCACATAGAAATAAATATTTTGGATCGTTGTACCTATATACAATATTATTGGTACGTCGCCAACTACTAAATACATCGATATATATATCCTGCCTATGATAAAATACGAATTATCTTGGCTTACTCGGGTAATAAGAATATGGTATACATGCTGCATTTATGGCTTGTCGTACATTAAACAAAATACATATTAACATCTCCATGTTGTGTTTAGGCACACGTAAGCTACTTCTCGAGCGCGAAATTTAATCGAAACGAATAAAGAAATAGATATTTTGCAAACATCAGCACACGACTAAATGAAATGTTTTTATGATATCTTCAACAACGACAAATAGCATGATGCTGACGAGTTTAACGCATAGCACATACGAATTGGGCTATTGCGTTACTAAATTATGTTTTGTATTTAGTTGTGTGTACTTTGTAGAGTCCAATAAAATGTATGCGAATGTAGCATGTCGCTGATTCAATGGACAGGTTTCCGCAATGTGCTTCACGAGACGTTCGTTATACTACATTCCGTTTCCACATTTGCCATGGTTTGATCAGGCAATAGTATATGTTGTGCTAAATATATATATCGAAGTGGTACTTCGTTTGATGAAAGCTCATTGGACCCCTATCCAATTGTAACTATTTCATACTAACTGCTATACACATACATTTCAGCACAGCATTTGCGGATTACTTCATATTTGGTATAGTGCACTAATAACGTATTGGAGAGTGCATTTTAGTCTAACTTTTGATTATGCTGGTGTCCTACTACATCGCAAATATTAGCTAAGTGAAAAACAATTGGTAAGAAAAGCGTCGCGTTTACACAATATGTATGCTTTATTAAATGCATTACAGGAATATATGTCGTACGACTCATTTAAATGTATTAATATATTGCACTCATTTGGTTTCATGACAAGAACAATGGGTTTGGAGTCGGGACAGGGTCGATATACGAGCTTAATTCATATTGAAAAGCAAAAACGAAATTGTGTTATCTGCGCCTTATCGATATATTCATCTACAACGTGATCCACTCACAATGTATTAACATATACACATTTCGTATTTCAAAATAGATATAGCAGGATCAAAAATGATAGTTAACATATGATCAGTCAAAAAGGTAATCATAGGCCATATAGCTAAATAAATCGGGAGCAACGTAGTGACATGACTATTTAATCCGACACACACAGTATATATATTTGTCACACTGCCAGTATTAAGCAAACAAATTTCAAGCACCACGTTTCATGCTGTTCAAGAAACGTTGCGCAAAACATTAACAATGCATAACTGTTGCGTTTGTCATGTTCAATAAAGTTTTCGCTTGTGTCAATATAGGTTTCCTGACACATAAGCAACATATATGTTAGCTAAAAGCGATGCGCTTGGCAAACTATATTCTCCTCGTGTCAAAACAACTACTTCACACAGTATTGGCAAAAATAAGAATAACAAAAATACAGATAACAAATGAAGCACCAAAATTGCATATTTCCAAGTAGAACATGCACACCCAAATGGATGAAGAAACAACAAGGCAGTAGTCACAGGTACATACATTGCAGCAACGGCGGTATTGATCCATAATATGTCAGGACACAGTAACTAGCGTGCACACGACCGCCAGCGAGCACATTAAACACACCAGACACACCACCATAATTAGCATGATAATCTGAATAGCGTAACGACGCGCACGCTGGGGTGTGTACCCACCGATGAACACGAACACGAACATCAGCTGCTCGGACGACACGGATGCTCGTCTTTGCGGTGATTTTCGCACGTGCGATTTGGTGAGGTAGAGATTTTGGCGCGATCGAGCAGTGTGAAAGGAATGTTTTCAGTAGACAGGTCTGTGCAGGTGGTGGCTGTAGCACTATGGTGAGTGGCGCATGTACTGCATTTCAGAGTGGTCAAATTGATCGGCTGTTTTGGCTGTGGCGCTGACTATTGTTGCCATACTATCGCACTGAGCTTTAGCTGTCGCTGCTGCGTTTTGTCATCGCTATGCTGTTACGTCGTATTTGTTAGTTGCTGCAGGGCTGTTGCAGCTGCTCGTGTCATGTCGCGCGTGCCGTTGGCTGCATTAATGCAATCGTTTGGATGAGGCAGTGACAGCAAATGTTGCGTTATACATATGTGGATAGTACAAAGTCACGCATCGATCTTGAGCCAAATACATACGTCGCATTTGTGGCAGAGTTCGAAAAATCAGCACATACATACGGCAACCTATACATTATGCAAATACGTCTAATGAAGCTGGCAGTGACAGCGACGGCGTTGTAATGACGTCATAAATATACTATACTTGAGCAACGCGGCCATCTACTACTACAAGATGGTGTAATACAGCTGCAACAGTAGGATCAGACAAATTGAAGTGGCAGTATACATATATTCTGACCAAAACAACTTGATTAAAACCAATTCAACAGATCTGAAGTATTATCTTGACACAACAGTGCCTGAACATACAAAAGAGTGGCGTTATTAACCCTCCATATAAGTAGTGTTTTACCATAAACAAAACCAAAACGAGTGAAATACCTGTTACGTACATGTATGTCAACGTTGCCGTTTTATACCAACGCGACTTTGCAATACCAATCCATATTTCTGTATGCGGTATCATAGGCACTGTTTCGTTCTATCGGTTTTGATACTAGTGTACACTTGGGCCAAACATGGTTAGTTGATTCGAATGCTTTGTTTTTGCGGCGTTTTTACACAAGCATGCAACTAACAGAAAAACTGGTAAATGAGAACAGCTTTGTCGATTGTACCTATGTTTGAGATTACAAATTTATATACCAAATGGCATGGCGAAGATTAACTCCAGGTAACGAACCTCTCCCAATGTCCACGACAATGTCCACTCTGATTATTCTCATGTATCTTGCCGTCAATTGGTATACTAATTCACATACCCACTAGGATGTCATACGCATCGTTTTGGGTTTATGAGCTAACAAACACAGTAAAAAGTATCCACCAAACAGCTGAATAAACGAGATATCGTAATATTAACGCCATGGAACTTCTTAACGTACTCTATAATCACTACAAAAACTGACTCGCAAGTTCCTGTTTCATGTCGTATTGTAATTCGCAATTGTAACAGAATGGTATTTGAATATTACTCATGCTTTAACGGTGAGATTACAGTACGTTAAAACTTCACTGGCTTTGGGACAAACAGTATGCGCTAATCAAAATGGGCCAAACTAGCTATTTTTGACGCAAACTGAGTCAGCAATTATAATCTATTGACGACCCATTCCGACTGGGCTAAACTAAATTTGATGGTGTTGAAGTGCGTTTGTCAAAATGATGACGCACTGCCAGAGCCGATCGTAAGCAACGTGAGGACGTTGTTTTACTTATCTACATTACATGTTGCTGCCTAAGCATGCCATTTGCAAATTCGTCCACCTGCCGAAACATTTGATATAAAATCAGTCTATGCTCTGTGTGCCACGATTTAAGGTAAAACATAGAAAACAAATTGAAACTAAGCCTTAAAACTACGTACATGGATACACAACTACAGACGGCAGAGTATAAAATTGGGTATATCGCGAGCGACTGTGAGTACTACCATGCAATGCGCTCACTCGGTTGCAGTGGTGTTACTATAGCGTACATATAATTATGCTTTCCATTATATTTAATATGTATTGTGGATACGTGTGCGCACTATTCGTTGCAAATAGAGTATGTAACACGTCATGTCAGGGCGTTAATAGCAGACGCTAAGTAAGAAAAAACTAGCACGTTCTTCTCAGTGGCTCTCAAGTGTGTACCTCACTGAGTAGCCTGCTTTTACCGAGCCCATTGCGGCAGGTAGTGCGGTGATCTCTCTTTACAATTTATCAACGTTTCTGGCGTGCTCAAGTCGACACTCCTAGAACCGCATCATATACATATTAAAACTTAAGGTGTTAAGTACATACTATACCGAGTTTTATATGATACTACACTGTCCACAATTACCTACATTGCCATTAACACGACGATCGTTGATACTTACTAACTGTTGAAGTAAGTATTCTGTGTGACATAAAAGGTTTCCATACGCACACCTTGTTCTTACGAAGCATAGATCATGTGGTATTGGTACGTAGTTATGCATGGAAATGGCAATTACAGTCTTTTGTTGTACTAATTATTAATATGATATGCATGGAGTTGAACTCAAAGTAAAAGTATAGTACCGTAGAACCTGGTATATTTATGTAATCTATTACATAATCACAGGTTTGTGGTATATTAATGCATGCATATATGACTAAATGCTAAATATCGCATATCTTTCATTATATATTTGTGTACTGTAATATAACACAATACACGTACACAATGGACACGCTGGCGATGCTTTTGCCTTTGATGTAAGTAGCTATTGTTGCCTTGTGTGTACGCTTGTGTGTATTGGCCACAACATATAGTGCTGGAAAATCTAGGCGTACATGATAGCTCGGCAAAAGCAGTAGCATTTTTGCTTTTGAGCGATATTGTCGGTCTAACTTTATCCAGCTTATTTATGTGATGCTGCGAATATGTAAATGATTTGTCGTACGACGTGTGTCATATACACAAGAAGTCAAACACGCGTGAAGCGCGTCCAATGTCGGTACACGATCGCAGAAGTGTTGCAAGCGTTGGAGATGGTAGATCGGAATGGAGTAAGCAACGCCGCAGCAAACATAGGCTATTTAGGAGCTACAGTCCATATGTCGTGGTAGCAACGTGTTGCATTGCGGTTGTTTGATGGCAACAAGAAAGCAAGACCACGAAGGCAATTCAGGAAAAGGTAATGTTTATGAAGACCAGTCCAGAGGCGATCAGATTCGTTGTGTGTGTGATGCGCTACATACATTGTGTATTGTGGTACAGCAAACAAACGTTGTGTATGGACATCGCGATTATGTGCAGTGGCTAATACGCCGACTACGATCGGTCAAGTTCGATAACTAATACGAGTAGCTGACGGAGTATCGAGCAGAGAAGAATATTTAAAAGCTGCGAGCTGAGCGCCTTTGCCAGATTGTTGCGAATATTTGCCGTGAATATGTAGATTTTAGTGTGCAATTGTTTACCGCGTGGTAAATCTCGATGTTGTTGATACCTGTGGCATTTGGGCAGCTTCACTGCATGTGCACCGCTTTTAGACACGGCTTTCTGACGCAAATCTCTCGAGAGGCAGATCAACTGCAAATCGACTTGTTAAATACGCGTCTGCATTTTTCGCTCGATTTTGGCTTAAGTACGGCGCTTACGTAGATGCAGACATACACAACATAAATAATAAGGCGCTTTAGTACGACATGTTTCTTTAATAAGTATGTAGCGTTCGTGGTCGATATGGTTTATCTAAAGTGATCAAATATAACAAGCATCCTGGAATAACGATTGCAATTTTTCACGATCTGTCATGACGGTACGAGTACCTTAAATGTTGAAAATGTTCTTATGTACGTGTTTAGTTAGGCACAAAGTTGCCAATGCTGTCTGTGCGCATAAAGAAACACGGAGGCACAATTAAATCGAATGGTCTACCGACTACTTATAACGAGCATTTCTACGCAGTACAAGAGAATGCATAGTCAAGCGCGGACATTTGGCGCACAATTGTGCGATCAATTTTGTGTTATGCGGTAGTTAGCCAGCCTCTGCTGCTTTTGGGCAAGTCCGAGAGTCATGTCTTGAAAGAAGAACACAACGAAGTAGCTGAGCATGCGTGCGCAACAGCGTAGCACTGCCACCCAACAACACCTCTGTGTGCCAGCGTTTAGACGTTGGCATGATGGGCCTCTTTAATGCAAGTTACGGAAGTTGTGGCATCTCAACAAGCTTTCATGACGAACAGAAAGCGAAATGCGTTTAAGTGCAATTATTCTTGCGATAGCTGCGTGGGACGAGATAAAACTAAGTCTAATTACGATAGTTTTAGTCGCCAGGCGCCAAAACGTGAGACCGTTCAATTGGAACTGATTCTATTGCGTCATCTTGTAATATGTTTTCATGCGTGTAAATCGGTCCCGTATTTAGTGCCAAATGTAAACCACTTGTCTTAATATCGAAATTGCTTTATATACCTGCAGAGTTTTCTGTATCTGTATGCATTTTTGATGAAAGGTTAATTTGTTCGCTTAATAACCTGCAGCGTATACATAGTACTTTTGTATATTTACCCAAGCAAACTCATACATGCAAACCTAACCGATTTTTAACGGATATTGCTATGATAAATGCATCAAACATGTATTAGGTAACAACTACTGTTGTGCTTACTCACAAATGTTTCGAGGAATTGCAATAAACTAATGCCAATCCTAAATGTTAATATTCATGATACGAAGGCAATTTATGAGCCTCTATTGCATAGAACATTATATGTAAAGACACGTTTAGCACGCAATCCGGCAGCTCCGAAACTAACAGAATGGCACATGATACACACATTCACGTACTCAAAACTACACATATATACATACACATGCACATACACGTATACACGTATATACACACACGCATACCTTCACTAACGAAGGTGAAACAGACAGCACACAGAATACGGACACATTTCGGACTTGCCAATGAAAATGTGATTATACATGATACACACTTGTAGCACATATACAAATAGCAAATTGGGTATATCCACATACATACGCACTGCTAAATAGCCCTCGCATACGTCATCACATACAACGCATATAATATCGGGTCATCAGCTTATGCATCTACACACTCGCCCGCATATTTTTATACTTACGACATCATTTATGCACTAAATCATTCACTGACACAACACCTCTTGATAGTACAAGCTGTTAACCCAATCGTAATGTATGTACATTGTTTGTGAGAATTAGGTGCTACTGTATGTTTTCCGCATTACTAACTTCATCTTTTCGTCGGGTCAGATCAACGCGCATTTCGATGTAAAAATCGAAATGCATAGTATTTATTACAGAATATAAGTGTCATTGGTCTCTTATTACTTCCTAGTAGAACTATTTTAGGGCGAGAAGGCCACTCAGGAAAATATCAAGGGGGTCAGCAAATCTTGTGCTTGCGTTCTTGTGTGACCCATACGTAAGTATATTGATATTTGTATGACCGATTTCGTCTTTTGTAATGTGTGTGACACGAACGTGTTTGCGACTAAATCGTGTGTGCTTCAACTGTAAGTTGTCTGTAACTGTACACACCGCGAGACTGCCTCAGTCGAGCATATCATCTAGCTGCTAAATTTCTAAAAATTAAATCTGATTCATGTTACATGCGATTTTGTTAGCGGTATTTTCCCACCACAAAATATCGGTGTGTTTAGGAAATTCAGTGTTGTTAACTGTGTATTTGTGTGTGACTTGGGAGTGAATTGTATAGTGAATGCACGAACATAACTTATCATGGACGGCAACATCTATTATATTTAGAGTTTACTACACGGTGAAAGCATATTCCATGGCAGATTCAAAATATATATTCCGACAGCGGAACATTTGTGTTTAGTCAGCATCTTGCTAGCAGTATCGTATCGCGATGATGTAGGCAACGCTTTCACAACTCACTTAGATGTTTTCTCAAACCTTGCATACAATATTCAAGCTATATTGAGCTCCTTATGTGTAATTGACACTATTCGTGGCTTTAAATATCTTCAATATATTATCATTATAGATATATAATCGCTACTATGCCAAGTTCAGTAAGAACGCTAACATACAAGACGTAATATCTTCCCCAAATATAATTGAATGCGATTATAATTATGTGTGCAGTTAAATCTGCTTTCAACTGCCCAAATGAAAGTATTGTTCGCAATAACTTACATGACTGACAGTAGTAGACTGCGCCACCGAGTATACCGTCACAAAGGCGCAACTTATGCATATAAGTTGTCCACAAATCAAGTAGAATGCATGTGGACTGGCTCGGGTTGAAATGTTGGTTATTTAGACGTTGAGTTGCTCTAAATAGTAGCACAAATGCTGTGTTCTGAAGGGGGATGAGAGAATTGGGCCGAGTTTATGCTTAGCCATAGTATGATGGATATTAATATGATGAAAAAACATACATTTTCCTATGTGTGTCGGTATTGATTGTATCGGGAATGCATTAGCAAACCCTTATCACATGTCATAAAATATTCAAATAGTCAGATTGTTTGGCTGATATAACTGCAAATAATAACTCCGATATCAACATAAACAATACTGTTAACATCAACATTACCGTCAAGACAAACAACATCAATTATGACCACCATTGGAGTAACAACCGCAAAACTAAACGTATGAACGTATCATACCTGTTACACCAGCGCAATGGACAACCTCAAAGACAACAATCACTCCTACATCTCAAAAGCTGTAGACATTGATATCAAAATGGGTTGCAACTAAGCACCGTTTATTATTGTTTTTCCGGAACATGCCTGAACATACTTGACGCACAATTCAAACGTCTTTGCAAGCTCAAAATGGATACGTTGTAAACTGTAGACGATAATCAAATATTCGGGTGCTTTGTGGTTACAAATTGACGTGGTTTCTGTATTAACAAGTTAATCCCCGTCCATCATTTTTGATTACATTTGCATAGCGATGCAGGAGAAAATGTCCGGAACATAATACCGAAAATTGGCGGATAAGACTGAGAGTAAATATATTTGTTGCTTGAAAATGAAAATGATCGACCACAAAGCCATACTTTCGGTACGACCCACACCGACGACACGCAGTACGACTCGGCTGCCAATATGACTAAATTTTTTGGTAAATGGCTAACGCGACTTTAGATACTGTAGCCTTATTGTGCAGCTTTCGCTGATTTAATTTTCTCCATTCTCGAAATGACAAACCAAATACCAATGCAGTAAGCACTCGGTGTGTTTGATGTGCGCTGTCCGGACGCGAAACCGCTTGCTCGATTTTCGCCGCTTTTGCAGCATCGCTAACAGAGTGGTTCGTCAATGCAGTCATTCGATGGTACTTTGATAAACGTGTTGTTTATTTTATATACGCATTTTTTCTCTATTACATCGATTTACGTGCCATTAGGTATTGTGTCATCAATTACAAGTTTTCTTACCTTTACAAATTTCAGGCACTCTGCATTGCAATATAGTATGCTCCCTGCACCCAATATCGAATCGCCATTCACAAGGTTGCATGCTAATTTGCACGTAACCAATGACAAAAAACAGTATTGATGCTATATTAACGGAGCAGAGTGTTACGCACGCGTAATGATTCCGAAAAACAATGGAAAATCTGAAGTTTCGGCGCGTATTAGTAGTTCTCACTTATGGCAGCAGCAACTACACCAACGCAAGCATTGCGTCCAATACGGTAAACAAATACTGATTTGGATAATGAAGCAGCTAAAATCATGTCAACAACATAACTTCTAGTGCTAAACATACAAGTAATTGCTCAATACTATGTGATAGTGTCTTCTTACACTGTTTCACTTCGCGGCTGTGATCGGAGAAGTCAAACGCGAGCGATATGCACCGCCACGTTGGCATGCTCTATTAGCTACCGACATTCAATACTCTGTGTAAATGACCGGTGTATCTACAAATAAGCTCGTATACGTCAAAGTTGTGCATTTCTTTTCTCCCGTAATTTATACTTGACAAACTCGTTGTCCTTGATCCAATCGGGTGCGCAAACTAACAAGTTATTGAAAGTACCAGGGGCTAAAATCGCGATATACTTCACCAAACTATATACAACAAACTAGACCAAGCACGCCGCCCACTAGGATAGATTTTGTATTTTGATTTGACCGACAGTTTTTTTTTCGAATCTGTATCCTCAAGGTGCGTGAATCGCGGTTCTTTGGTTGGTTTGGGCGTGTTATTTAATTCGTATTATCGGTTTTTACAACGGATTCCGTACTTCCAGGCACTACAAAGTGTCTTTTGCGGAGTTATCGTATTTCAGTTATGTGTTGCAAAACACCAATAATGCGCTGTTCTACTGCCCAATCATACCAAAAATCAGCACTTCGCGCACCATGCGGAAATAGACGCGAGGAGTACAATGCTCAAACCCTATCCGAGTAGGTGTGTGCTTGGCCGAGTTTGTGGCGTTTTGCTTGGTCCGATTTTCGGCGATTTTATCCGTAATGTGTTCTTGGGAGCTGATTATTGAAAAACTGTTCATACTGATTGTTTTACAGTATTTCAATACCTATACAGTACTGCAGTGTAGATCCGCCTCATTTGCTGAAAGTACTGCATTTGTCACTCACATCAGCCACAATTGCAAAAATCAAAAGATCGACCACGAAGCGAGATACCGAACGACACAAGACAACAACGACGATGGGCGTATCATTCGGGAACGCTGCACTCGACGACGCGATCCGGCTGCTCGGCAACGAGTTTGGCAAGCCAGGCGAGAGGGTCCAGATCGGCACGTACGTGCAGCAGCATTCGCGGTCATCGGATGTGGTGACACGTTGCATCGAACGCTCTTGCACACACATGCACGCACATACAAAATGCACTCACGCTTGTTGCTGTGCTTGCTCGGTAGCACCGACGCAGAGAAAGAAGTGCTCGAACGCCATTCGACCAAGGGCAAGCAGCGCTCGGTCGTCGGTTTTTTCGTTGGCGGCGTCGCATTCGCAGCAGGTACGTCGCCGTTCTTTTGCGGCAGTTGCTGCTGTTGGTTCTTAACACGGCAGTCCGCACCGCCTCAGCAGCTCACACTGTTTTGTATTGCGTGTCTATTATATTGCCTGATTGGCTGCCACTACGCGCCTGCAACATCACAAGCATGGAAAGCCACCGGTGGCAAGCGCCGCATTGTTGGAGCGATCACAGCGTCGAGTGCGTCTGTTGCTACTTGTCGTAGCGTGTCTGTGGCTGTTGCGACGTTGTCTCACGCACCGCTCGTTTCTACTCTATGATGACATCCATCCTCAAACAGCGGGCGGGATCGTTGGGATGACGTACGGACTCTTGAGCATCCGTCGTGGGCTCTTTACGGAGTTGCTGATGCTGCCAGAGGACAAATCGCCATTTGCAGCTCGTGCGCGGACCGTGTGCGTTGTGTTTGCTGCCGCTACTATTGTCGATCGTTTGGTGTAACGTGTGTCTGTTTGCGTATCGCTGATGCGCTCTTTGCTGTCTTTCGCTGTACAGTCTCCAAGAGAAGCTCCCATCAAATGACTTTGTGATTGGCATCCGTGAACAGATGAAACAACGCGGGAGCTTGACGTACGTCCCAGTCGCTTGGTTGGCACGCGTTGCATCACATCCACACTGACGACTTGTACACGCGGTCGCTTGCCGATCATCGCACCCAGTGACTCGTGGAACGACAACGTGACGCAGAATCCATTTCAGCAACCGTCAGCGCCGTCTTCACTGCCGCCACTGCCGTCGCTGTCGTCGATCGACGCGAAGCCCAACAGCCCGTCGATCCGCGCGGCGCGTGATGTGCGCGTGAACGACACGGACGACTATAGCGACAACTACAGCGCTGACGATGATGCAACGGATGCGTCGTCGTCGTCGCGCCGGTCGCTGTTTGCATTCGGGTCGCGCCGCGCAGACGACAGCGACGATGCGCACGCAGCGCTGCCACCGCTGTCGCGCGATCCGTACGCGCACTACGACACGAACAACGCATTGCGCCGTCCGCGCAGTGCAAACGACGAAGCCGCCGACGACGACGACGCGTATTTTTTCGGTGATTCAAGCGCCCGCGACAGCGACGCGCCTGCAAAACCTACGAGCTGGGAAGAGATCCGACGCCGCGCTGCCGCAGATCAACAGCGCAAGTGAGGAGGCAAACGAACAGCTGGGATGCATCCAGAGAAACACACGACGAATCAGCATAGCGTAAAGGATATGGAGTTGCGAGTAGCAGCTGCAGCGTCCACTGTCTCGTTTGTATGGGACTACGAACCAGTTTCCCCTTTATCGCGTTCGTCTCGTCTCGCTCTGTTAATGGTTTGCCTTTCGACGCTACCTCCGTCTCAATGTCACGTTGTCACACATCCATACGTTGTTTGACGCTCCCGAACCGGCTCTTGGTCGCAAACGCGGCTTCGCTGCGCACGAGGGTCTCAAGCCGGTCGTCAACGCGTGCAGCATCGGCTGTCGACAGGCGACCAAACCGCTTCTCCTCGAGCAGCAACATGTGCTCGGCGAACCGAAGACGACTCGGTGCGTCGATTTGGAGCCCGGCGTCAGCGAACGCAGTCGAGTCGAGCAGCACCGGCAAATCGGCTGCGTCCGGCAGCTCGTGCTGCCAGCACACGCGCATGCTCTGGTCGAGCCCGCCGATCGTCGAGAACGGATTGCGCTTGACGAGCCGCGCGCCATCGAGCGCAGCGCGCGCGAGGTGACTGCGGCTCACAAAGTCGAGGTCGCTGGTCATCTTGAGCAGGTAATTGACGCCGCGCCAACGAAATGGCAGCGTTTGGACCATGCGTCGGCGCCAGCCTGCGATCGCGTCCACGACTGCGAGACTCTGTGTGCGCACAGTGAGGATCGATTCGAGCAGCTCGACACTTCCGTCGCTACCGTCGTCATCGCGCTCAAAAGCGGAGCAGTGCGCGAAGAGCTCATCGAGTGCGCTTTCACGTGCAACGATCGCACGCAGCACGGCAAGCTCTTCGTGCGACTGGAAGCGCTCCAACTGGATCGCGCGCGTATTGGTCGCTGGTGATGCCTTCGCTGCTGCTGCTGCCGCGCGTGGTCCGATGTACGTCTGGGCGAGCAGTGTCGCTGCTGCATCTGCGCTGTCACGTACGTGCCGTTCCATGCTTGATTTCACAGGTGATGGCACTGATGATGTTGAAGGTCAAATTTATTGGCAAAATGGCTTCAAGCATGCACTGTCAACGCTCGCCTAAGTACGACCAACGCTTGTCGACTGTCTCTCACTTGTTAGTGGTACTACCGCCACTGTCGACTAGAACCGTCCCATCGGTACTATCGAATCGCGTGAGGTCGAGCATGAGCGTCTGGGAGCGCTGCAATCGAATGTCTTTACAGACACCGACGAGCGCATCTGCGCGCTCGTAGAACGCGTCCTTGAGCGAGATCACGACGCACTGGAAGTCACATTGGGCAATGTACGCCGCGACTTTGTTCACGTTCACGTTATCGAGCGCAGCGTCGACTTCGTCGAGCACGAAGAACGGCGACGGACGAAAGTTGTGGACAGCAAATAACAACGCGAGCGCCGCGACGGTCTTTTCGCCACCGGAGAGTTGCTCCATCTCTCGAAACCGCTTCATCGGTGGCATCGCGTTGTACTTGACGCCACCTAAATACGGCTCCTCCGTGTTCTCGAGGCTCAAATACGCCGTCCCACCGAGTGGGTGCTTTGCACTCTTCGTCAGCTGCTTGTAGGTTGCGTCAATCACGCCCGCGATGTGCGTGAACGCCGCCGTGAAGCGCTCACAGCGCGCAGCGCGCACGTGCTCAAACGCGGCTGCTGCATCGATCGAGCGCTGACGAATGCGATCGACTTCCGTCTCTTCACCTGCAATGCGGTCCTGGATCGCGTCAAACTGGTCGAGGGCGCGCACGTTCGGCTGCATGCGCTCGAGGTCCGCAAGTAAAACGTGGATGCGCTCGTCGTACGCTGCGTGGCGTCGCGCAACGTCGCGCGCGTCGACAGGGTCGTCGTCGACAGCGTCACCGAGCACCGAAAAGTCAATCGCGCTTGCACTCGGCGTCGCTGCATTCGCAGCCTCCTCCTCCTCCTCAGCAGCAGCAGCAGCAACGAATGGTAGCGTCACTTGGTCGAGCGACGCGCGTTGAAGAATCGCACGGCGCTTGTCGTCGAGCTGCTGCAGCGTCGCCTGCTCGTCGGCGATCGTCTGGAGCACGTCGCTGCGCGTTGCATCGCTCGATGCGCGCTGCTGCCCGAGCGTCCGGAGCGCCTGTTCGAGTGCATCGACGTGTGCTGTTTGCATTCGGACGTCGTCCTGCGCAGCGTCACGCTGCGTCGTGAGCGTCGCAACGGTCTGCTGCAGCGTCTTTGCTTGCTGCGCGAGCTCGACGAGGCGCTGCTTCTCGTGCGCTGCGCGTTCGATCGCATCTGCCAAAGGCGCATCGACGTCCTGTGCTTCGAGGTACTGGATCTGCGCCGTGAGCTTCGTCATGTGCTCACTGATGCGCCGCCGTGTGTCGATAAACTGCTGCTTGCGTGCCAAGACCGTCTGTTCGTACACGCGGATGCTCGCAACGCCGACTTGTTGACTGAACGTAGCAAACAGTTCGTCCTCGACTTGATAAATCTGTGCCTCGAGCGTCTCGATCGCAGCTGCGCGTGTCGCAACTGCAGCTTCAAACGTCTGCAGCTCTGGCTCCAACCGCTCCACGATGCGTCGCTTCGCGTCGTCGATGCGTTGCTGGAGCGTCGGCTTCTTTGCATCCGTTGTCACGACGTCTGCGCGCGCATAGCGCAGACGGTTCTGAAAGCCTTCGAGCTGCGTCTGGAGCGTCTGCATGCGCGCGTAATTGCCTCCGTGGGCGTCCAACGCTTGGAGCTCGTCGACCAACGCTTGCTGCTGCGCTTCGAACGCATCAATCGCTTTGTCGTCCCAGCGATTCGCACGCGTTGCGTCGCTCGACGTCCGACCGCCGGTCATGCTCCCGCTCTTACTGATGACCATCCCACTCAGCGTCACGGCTTTCAGCCGTTCGTTGCGTCCAAATCGCAACTCGCGTGCGACGTCGATCGTGTCGCACACGACCGTATCGCCCACCGCATACAAGAGAGCCGGTTCAATTTCGTCGTCGCACTCAATGACATCGATAACGAGCTTCACACGCTCGCCCAAATGCCGAAACCGTTCGTTCACGGCCTTGTTGCGCAGTGCTTCGAGCGGCAAGAACTGCGCGACACCCAAACGCGCTTCCCGCAAGTACGCAATGCAGTCCTGTGCGGTCTTCGCATCCGTGACGACGATCGCGTCCATGTACTTACCGGTCGCAACGGTCACCGCCATGTTGTACTTGCGCTGGACGGGCTTACAGAGGTCGACGAGGCGACCACGGACGCCTGGAAAGAGTCGCTGGAGCGTCTCGAGCATCTCAGTGCGACGACTGTCGGCCTGCGACTGCTGTTTGTCGTCTTTCAGGTCCCGGAGCGTCGACGTGATGCGCGCGAGTTCGTCATTCAGCTGTTCTTTCCGCTCGGATTGACCAGTGCGCTAGAAGTGTGGATCGTACATAAAAAGGCGCATCGTGTGAGTCCACAGTAGCGCATGCGCGATAATTATAAACTCGTAAAGCCTCCCTATGAACCGCAAGCACAAGAGACGCACGTCAGTCTCTGCTTGTCGGATCGTCGCTTCGGTGTCTGCGATCGCTCGTTCAGTTTCTACAATCACGTCGCGCATCTATTTGCCATACAAAATACAAGGTGAGAAGCCCAACAGCCCCCTCCCTCTCTCCAAAGCCACACAAAACACAAACGTACGCTCTGGCTCCGCTCGTTTGCGCGTGCAAGGTCTTCTGTCAACATTGCACACAACTTGTTGTTCTCGTCGCGTTCTTGCGTCAGTGTCTGGACTTTATTCACGTCCGTCTTGTACAAACGCCGCACGGCATCTAACTCAGATTGTAACTGATTCGTCTGGATCGCAACGGCCTCTTTGATTCGATAATATTCGTCCAAACGCGCCGAATCGGTCAAGAGCGACTGGTTCGATGTATCTTGTGCAAAACTTTGCTGCTGCGTCTCGAGTTCGCGCTTCGCAGCTGCCAATTCTTGTAAATCCATCTCCAAGGCTGCAATCTCGCGTACCTGGCGGCTCTGGCGCTGTTGGAGCGCAGCAGCAGCGTCGTCGGCTTCCACGCGCTTGCGCTGCGCGTACTTTGTTTGTTCCCGCAAGCGAATCGTGCGTGGTTGAACGGCTGCGAGTTCGCGTTCGACATCCTCCACCGCTGCGCGCTTGTGGCTCAAATCCCGCAGCGCAAGGCTGTGTGCTTTCTTCTGCGTGCGGTACGCAACACCGTCTGCATCGTCTGCAGCAGCAGTCGACAGCGCCTGTTGCGCAGCTGTAAGCGCCTTGCGATGGCGCTGCGTGTCATTGTGGACAGCAAAGAGCTGCCAGAGGTATTGCTTCACGCGGAGCTCGTGCTGTTGTGTAGTGGAAAAAATCGATACACACATCAATACAACACGCAACTAGGCGCGCCGGTAGAGAGAGAGAGAGAGAGAGAGAGAGAGAGAGAGA
>JAADXH010000313.1:0-26681 GCA_023337595.1 Globisporangium camurandrum
CTCAAATTATATCTCCAAAGAGAGCGCAACACGCTCTATCATTTATCAATATTTCACGCTCGCAAACGCATTATTAAAGAAAAAATCGAAAGTTTTCTGATTTTTTTACTCTCTCCCTAACTTTTTGACGCGCACTGTATCTCTCACGAAATGTCGTTAACACTATCAATCAAACTTTTGGTTGTGTCATGGGGCATAAAAGCTTCGTGAATAGCTTACACGGTTGCTTTGAGGAAGCGTGAAGAAGTATACTCAAGCGGAGACTTGTGAGGACGCGGGTAGATTCAACTCTGAGGTATTTATTTAATATACATAGCTAGCGATAGATAGCGAGCGAAAAGTGAGGGAATCCTAACCGCCTAAATGTGATAGTCACCCTCTACTTAAGACAGAAAGTACTAATCAGTCCCAATATCCCATATCTAGTCTCGCGCCTAGTTGTGTAATAATTTGTAACCCCATTACAGGTTGTCGATGTCGCTGCTATTAACTCGAAGCTTCCCTCTCTTTTAGTCCTGTCATGCAATCCCACACACCAATGGTTCGTGCAAATATAGTATGATTTTAGGGAAAACTCCAAAATGAAAATGAATTTTGAAGAAAATGTCTACTAACAAAGATATCCAGTGGCAGCAACAGCAACAGCGACAGCTGAATCGCTCGTTAGGTTTCGCGGATTGACCCTTACAAATACTCACCAGATCATTACGAATGGATTGATGTATTTTAATCATAGGGTCAAAAATAGTGTCCTCGATGCCCCCGACAACTGTAAATGTACTAAAAAAACGAGATACATGAGTTAACAATATCCTCTCTCTTTACAAATAGTATAAATGGCTAACTTGATGCTAGTATAACTGTACCCCCCCATATATTGAGCCTGTTTCCAAGTCGGAACAATATAACACACAATTCGATAAACCTGCTTCTGGTGCCAACTAGAAATATAATACGCAGACTCCAGTACTACGACGATTAAAGTAGTTAGTATGCGCGATTAGTGAATATGCAGTATAATTTCATATTAACAGCTATCCGGCAGATTTAAAATGTCGTTATAATTGTATATTTGTGATGATTTTTAGATTGATCATATACTGAGTAGTCAAAACGTTTCAAATGCATGAGTGATACTGCAATAACATGCAACTATTTTCTAAAGTAAAAATAAAATTGTATAATAATACTACAAGTGATTCCTTTAGTGAACGTCTATAGATAGTAAGAAATACGTTTTCTGTTAGTGAGCACAAACGATCATCTGTAGCGTGTGTATGCGCACACAAGAAAAACGTTCAATTTAGCTTATACGCTTAACACTAAGCACTTAGAACATATGAATCATACATGTCGTGAGCATTGTGCATTTGCTCGACACACAATGAGCGTTTAGTTTATAACATACAGTATTGCAAATAACCATGTTTAATGAGAAACAAGCGAAGGCTATATGGAAACCCATTGTCTGCTTTGCCTCCTGGTATGTACAGAGTTATTGAGCATATTCTAGATTGCCTGAATCGTCAATGAAGACACATTAATATAGTATACGTGTTGGTACTGCCATGTCAAGTTGTGGAATAGTTTTCTGGTCAAATATTTATGCTATACTACTCTGCTCCGATAAACAAAATAACGTCGCATCAGATTAAAGACGTCTTTAAAAATGACGGCTATATAGTATTTGTATTGTGCAATATTCGCTGCAAAAACATGAAAAATGCATTTTCAACAGTCATTCTTCGATTTTAAACGCGAAAACTTGACGAAGAGACGTTACTTTGTTGCAATCTAATACAAGTAAAATGTATGTACAGTGTGTTTCTTGTACTTTAGATTGATGGCCATCTGAAGCGTTTCAACGAGCAAACGATCACGTTGTGATTTTTTTCCGCAGTAATCGTTTACCTGCATTATCATCAGCTCATCCTACAATACCAGAGAATGGCAGGTACCGCGTTTCCATTAACAACTTGTATTGATATGAGTGGATATCATTTTTTTGACGTTGACATCGAAAACTCAGTGGTCGATTTGTCTTCTATTTAAAAATTGTTATACTAACACATGTATAGTGTAAAATGAATATCTTTACATCATGCACATGATCAACCTTCAATCAGTTCTGCTAATCACAAGTGACTCCTGGTAGTTTGTTGAAATAAATGCATTCGGAAACTCCAAAAATATTAATTGATGAAACGCAATATATCGCACGCAGCACATGATTAATACCAAATAGTTTTTTTCATTCATAACTGGCCTATAATGTAATACTTGGAATTTAATAGACTAAGTATACATCAATTCTATTTTAGAGCAGGTAGAAACCAAGGCAGCAAAAGTCAAACATCACATGGGTAGCACAGGGCAAAAAGGCAGTCGACATAGCTATGTTAGGGTGTTAGCGGGCCGCGAAACGGGTGAAGTATAACTGAAGATAAGTTGCTGTATACTTCGTACCTGCGCTTTTTAGTTTTCAAATAGCGCAATGAATCGCGTGCAATGCATAGATTTATCCTAAAACCATTTGAATTTACCTCTGCTTTATGGCATTGAAAAACTTATGTGTGCAAAGAGTATATCATGTATACACATGCCGTGCAATTTACTTACCAACAAAGACTATTTTGAACAAATGCCGAGAATTGTACACATCGTATATTTCGTGAATTGATGTAACCGGGCAAGCCCGAGTTACGCAGCACAGTCGAGAGGAAGCGAAGAGTGTTTCATAGGAAGCAAAGTCCAAAAGTGTATTGAATGGTTGGGTTTGGTGTTTGTGCACTTCTAGCACAAACAGCTAACTTCCTAGTTTTAGTATGTTTAATACTAAAGCTAAATCTATTCTAAATGAATGGTCCTGCTAACTTCTAAATTGTTAACTGTCTAATTGGTCTAAATTTCTAACTATCTTGTATATATGACCAGTTATAAAGCAGCTTGACAAAGCTGACTTTAAATGTACTGCGAGAATAGAATTTCGCAGCGCTGGGTTATTAAATATAACCAGCGTGTGTAACCCCGTTACAATTGATGTCTCACCTATTAAACCGTCACTTCGCTTTGATGTGTGTGTTTATGTTACAATTATTACTGTTAGTTAAATATAGTGATTACATTTTATGACCAAAAACGTATCTAACCAAAACATCAGTTATGACTGAGACAATCATGTGTTTAAACAAAGTCAAATATGACAATCATGAACTCGTTACACGCGTATGCCGTCACTTTGTCGAGCGTTTCGAATAAGAATGCGATTTTCTTTGCTAGCTTCTACTTTATGTTTAGCTGATGCTATTTGTAATACAAAAATTTCCATAAATGCCTGCCTTTTACAATTTTTGCTTTCGTAATAAAACTGTATATTCTTTGCTATACGTTAAATTCATCGCATAATTAGGCTAACTGCATGTCTTGCATTACATTATGTTTCTGGTCGAAGTGTCAAGCATACAATATATGTTTATACACTTGCATAGTCGCAGAATGTGTTTTGGCTATAATCGCATCTTTGTTTGCATTTTGTACTATTGTATATGATTTATCCTATTTCAATTAATGGATAGTTTGCCCTAGTTCACATACTTACCGCTAACCATCCACCTGTAATTGCGCGTGCTTGACAAATAGTGCACTCTTGTACATTGCATACACATATTGATTTTGTTTTCTATGGCTTTTAACACTGATACTTTATTTTACCCAGAATTACCCAAAACATGTGTACCCGACTGTGTGTTGCCATCTAGGTATTAACCAATCATTGATTCTACACCGGAACCAAATCAGATATTATATGAATACAGTATTTTGCCATCATCACGCGCAGAGGACATATATATGAGAAATCCGATTCTGCATCGTTTCTTGCGTCGCGTTTAGCAAGTAAACGATTTAAATGGATTACAGACAACGACGATGCGAATGCCCACACCTACAATCCAACATGTCATTACCTTTATATATTTGTACTAGCCGATTAAAGCACAACTACATGTACATAACTTAGGAATATGTAAACAGCCAAAATGGATCGTTTTCACGTAATCAATGCCTTTCAATTTTATATTTGGTTAGATATATTGTGCTTATCGCATTTTAGTACAACAATATCAAAGCTTGACAAAAGATATAAAATCGTTATTCACTTCTAGCTATTTTTGGCTGGCTGTACGCTATCACCATTTGTTTGGTGTGACGGTCTACTAAATATCAATATATATATATTACGCGTAATACTATACGCGTGTGCATTAGACTTGACGTGAAATTGCGTTACGTATTTAAAAGTAAGGAAACCAAGTTTGATTTCGGCGAAAAAATAACAACTGCTAATTAGCTCGTGTCGGTGTCCATTGGATCTTTGCACTAATACACAGTCATTTTAGGCACTATATGTAATATCCTAGTGTATTCGTTGTAATTTATTGTGCAGTTTGCATTTCTCGACCGGCACTTTCAATACGTTGAAGTTAAAATTGATGTACACTGAATATCAATACAGAAGATCAACTGGTGCGCATTGGGAAATTTGCAGCATGTCGTCCTCACGCTTTACGTTCATGTAATATATATAATTTATCTTGATTTATTTTGGTATCACTCGCCTGCAGCGGCGTAATCACCGATAATATTATAGCGCTTTCAAAACGTACAAATGAGTATATTTGTGTGCTGTTTTAACGTACGCTTTGTTTGTGCGTATTTGACGTGAACATAAGTTTATAATATATAATAAGTACATAATAAGCTAAAACAACTAACAGGTACGATTATTACAGCTTTTTGCATTGTACTCGAGCCATATTGAGCCATATCTTACTAATGAAATGTAAAAGATGGCGCTTGTGTCTATTTCAATTACACCGTTTTTAGCTGATTGTGTGCAATTCCAAGATAATTACTGGCATTTCAGCTCGATTGCTGTTTTTGCCAAAAACGGACGCTTAAAAATGGATTTGTTGTGCTACCCAATGATTACATACGATTGAACAACAAACGTGAACAAAACCCATCAAAATGTGATCGTGACAAAATAAATGGATTCCGAAACCTTTCTCTTTGAATATCGAAAGGTCGATGATGTGAAGACATGTATCACTTTCTGAAGTTCATTTGATAAGCCAACAGTTCATTTGGAAAATCAATCACTTGAGCTGAAAAAAGAGTACAGTGATCAAATTTGTAAACCAACACTTTCGTTGTTTAGGCAAAATACACTTAATGCTACAGTATTAACTACCATAGTCATACTTGTATGCCAGAGTATTTGTAGTTTATGCCATGTCTATATACATACAACGCCCGCTTACAGCGCGCACCTATGTGTGACAAATACCTTTTTATCACATAATATTCACGGACGGAATTGTAAGTACAAAACCCAGTATGTTTTGCTTACTTACGATTGTTTAACTTAAAAGCATAAGCACACTTTTGTCCGGCCCAAAACGAATCACCTACCATGTGGGCGTTTCTGTAAATTAAATCGGGTGGTTAAATGTCAATTTGCAACGCCAAATTGAAATGAGCTACGAGCTTGCCGAAATTTAATATACTACATATTAATTTTGTGGCTGCATGCAGCCAAAGGATTGGCAAAGAGGAGTTTTTAGAATATGTACAAATATATAATATATACTTTATGTCAAGGTTTTGTAATGAACATTACAGTATATGTAACATTGTTTCGGGTATACAATTACCGTTATGTGTAGTGTTGTTACGTTGTATGCCACGAATAGTCACATTGCCAATTTCTCGGTCCCAAATGTGTGCTATAAGTGGGCGTTGTCTGTATGTGCGAGCCCGACATAGATTGAAATTTGTTGGTTGAATTACTTGCGTTAAGCTCGACAAACAAACGAATCGAATTGATGACTATTTTGACGGATTGGATTTTTGGTGCAAACAATTTTGACTTGCCAATAGCAGCACCTTCATGTACTTTCTACTTGCATATGCAGTTCAAGCGTGCTGTCTCTTTTTGTTGTCGTTTGCAAAACAGACAGACCGAACAGCTCGACGAGACTGTCGAACGAACGCGCTGCTTGTGCTTCTCTCTTCGTGTGCGTGCTAAACGAGCCTCCGTCTCGCCTATACGACCAACGAACGAATTGCCAACGTCTTGCCGCCTATTCACCACGCCCGTACGCTCGTTCACACACACGCGTCGCGCCACCGATCGAGCAGTCGCAGCAACACGATGCTCGACGTCGACCGCAATGCGCGCAGCGGCACGAACGCATTTAGTTCGCGCATCGGTTATCGCAGCAACGTCAACACGATGATGGGCATGTCGCCGAAATCGTCGTCGCGCAGCGCCCTCGACCGCGACGCGCGGTCGTCCGACGCAGGGACGGACCCGGACATCGTACCGCACCACACCCACCTCCACAACAGCAGCTCTGGCAGCAGTCACACGGGCAATCGGTACCAGTACGACCCACCGGTCGAAGCTTTGCAGACGTGCTTGAGCTCGTCGACGCGCTGGTTCCAACTGATCATGTTTGTCGCATTCGCAATCGCGTTCGTGATGGCGCTGACGTCGAAATACGACAATTTGTCGCCCGGTCTCATCTGGGGCGCCGTTCTGTCGTGTTTTTCCGTGTTCTTTGTCATCCTCTCGTACGCGAGCGTCCCTGCGTACCGCCAACACCCGAACCCGCTCGTGTTTTGGCGTACGATCGCCGACGCGTTCTTCGTATTGCAGTTGTTGACCCAACAATTTGCGCGCTGTTTGTTCTACGACTGCGATTCGTTATGTAACGACTCGAACCTCCAATGCGGCTGTTCGCATGCGGACGGTGCAGGGCCAGCATGTGATGTGTTTGCTGGACTGTTTGAGTTCTCGCTGATTGCAGCCGAGTGCTGGTTCTTCTGCATGACGCTGAATTTGCTCGTGAGCCTCACGAATCCGTTTACGGACTTTCAGCGCAATACGCGGTTCTTCCACGTCTTCTGTTGGGGTTCAGGTTTCGTCATGGGGCTCGTGTTGATGACTACAAACGACTGGGCTGGCTACTCGGACTTGGGCGTGTGTTGGACGAACGCACTGCGGAATTTAGAACCACCGGTCGCATCTGCGACATGTGCAACGGACGCACTCGTGATTGAGAACTTTTCGAAAGAGTCGTACAAAGTCGTACGCGCGAACATCATCAGTTGGGTCTTCTTTTACGTCTGGATGGGCTTGTTCTTACTTTGTAGCATCGCAACGTGGCTATGGGCGTGGAAGCGCTTGTCGGAAGGTATGCCCGAGACGTACGCCGTGCGCGTCCAGTCGATCAATCGCGCACGGTTCAACGTGTTGGCGGTCACGTTCTATTGGCTCATCGTCGGTGCAGTCTACCTCGTGTTTCTCGCACGCGATGACAAGAGCCAGAAAGATGTCGTGAGTGAATTATTGAATTTCCTGATTGCTGGGAAAGGGTACGTCGATCTAGTGATTTGGTTTGCACTGAACGACTTTCGCGTCGCGCACTTGACGCGCTGGTGCTTTGGCGCTCAAAGCGACGATGTCGACGTGGATTTAAATCCACAAGTGAACGCTGCGCTCCGTCGCGAAGTGCTGTTTTACACAACGAGTGGAATCATCCAGGCCGTCCAAGCAGCCGAACGCTTGCCTGCGTCGCAGCGCATTCAGCACTTGGCGCTGTTGCCCCAGACGAAACGCACTGGCGTGAATGGCGCTCTTAATGGCGGTGCGACCAGTAGTAGCCACTACATGCGCCAGCAGTCGACTGACGCGCTCGACACGGACGGCGGCGGCGCGTTTGACGAACACGCGCGTGTGACGAGCAAGAGTTCAGAACGGACCAAGACGTTCCACGATTACGAACCGCATGCGTTCAAGAAGATTCGCGAACGTTTCGGTGTCGACAACGACGCGTATCTCCAGTCGTTGTCGGCGACTGCAAAAGAGCGTTTGAGCGAAGGCGCAAGTGGCGCGTTCATGTTTTTTAGTGCCGACGGGTCGCTGATCGTCAAGAGTACGAGCAAAGACGAGACGACGTTCCTTCGGAGCATCGCACAGCAATATGCAGACTATCTATGCGCAAAGCCACATTCCCTACTGACGCGCTTCTACGGGTGCCACTGTTTGGAACTGTATGGGAAGCAATTTTCGTTCATCGTGATGGCGAATTTGTTTGATACTGACCAAGTGATCCACTCGCGCTTTGATATCAAAGGCTCGTGGGTGAATCGCCATGGCGATTTACCAAAGCGTGGGAAGAAAGTCACGTGTCGCCATTGCAACAGCAAGTACGTGTTCCAGAGCACGCGTCCAGAAGCGACGAACTGTCCTGAACGTTTAGGCGGCCACGAACCGAACGTCGTGTTGAAAGATTCGGATTTGACGCAGAAATTGAAGTTGGATCGCGACGTTGCGATGCAATTGTTCAAACAATTGTGTGCCGATTCGGATTTATTGTGTTCGTTTGGGATCATGGACTATTCACTCCTGATGGGGATCAACGAAGTCGAGTACGTCGTGGACGAGAACGGCAGTTTTGACGACGTACCGACTGGGTTACCGTCGCCGTTGGGGATTGGGATCCAGACGACGATGCACAACAACAACAATAATAACACGACGATCGTCAATCCGTTCTCGGAACAATCGATGCTCATGTCGCAATCGAGTACAAACAACGCACTAGCAAGTTCCGGTGGCGCTGGCATGACTGGGAGTCGCAATCGCCATCACGTGAGCGTCTCGTCGACTGCCAATGGTGTCGATGGAGCGACGACTGCGCGGCCGCGGAAAGTGTCGCGGCAGCGCGATCCATTGCGCAATACGCGGTCCGAGAGCAACGCGTCGGTTGCGTCGTCCGGTCGGCGGTTGCCGCGTTCCGGCATGCGCATGGCAAACACGGTCGTTGGACCTGCGTACTATCACTTGGGCGTGATTGACATTCTACAAACGTGGACACTCTCGAAACGCATGGAGCGATTTGCCAAGATCGTGTTCAAAGGCGTCGACGGCGACGGCTTGTCGGCGATCCAACCGAAACTGTACAACGTTCGATTTCAAGCGAAGCTCGCAGAGATTTTGGGCGTCGAAGACCGCGTCGATGCGAACGCTGTGGGTGACTTGTTTACGCAGCAGAATTCGCACATGGACGTCGATACGCGCGACACGTCACACTTTAGTGTCCAGAGCATCCGGTCGCTGCCGTCGTCGGACCATCACTTCTTGTCGTCGGTCGACTCGCACTACGCCGACAGTCGGGGGTCGACAAACGTCTTGCGCCAGCGCAGTCTCGAGCACTCGCAGTCGCAGTCGCAGTCGCAGTCGGTCGGACAAGACACGGAGGAGTTTGCAGGGATTGATTACCACTTGTGAGTGTTGAAGAGAAAGAGAGAGCGTGTGTGTGTGTGGGTGTGGGGAAGGTAGGGAGGGTGCGGTAGTGGACGTGTAGAGACGAACGATGACGATGTGCATGATGATTCGAGTCGGAGTTTATGGGAATGACAGGAGGTCGAATCTTGAGGTACTCGTCACGACGCTGTTGTCGCTGATTCTACAGTAAATATTTGCAAGGCGCATTTGGATACAAACAACTCTACTCGACGACTTGGATACAACCACCTGTGGATATGCTGTCCGTAATAACTTGTCTTTGGTAATGTGCCTTCATTAAGTATGGCAGGTGTGTGGTAGTCGACCAGTTGGCACGATTCGACACGAACATGTTTGTGAATCATTCTTGATCTCATCGACAAGCACACGCACACACAGCAAGCAGCAGCAGCGACGCTCCTTGCGGAGTGGACGCATCAGCCGCATCGGTATTACACACTTCGTGCCAACAGAGTACGGTCGATGACACCCAACAAGTCGTCATGTCCAGTGCCAGGACCAGTGGATTTGCTCGTCACGTTGTGCGAGTTCGTGTCGATCTTTGCGATCTCGTCGTCGTTCTTCTGGTTGGTGAACAGCAGCGCGTCGGACGCAAGCGAGGAGTCTGCTTTCGATCTCGTCGAGGACTGGTTTTTGCGCAACTACCTCGAGTACTGGGTCACTACGATCCACATACGTTAGGTTTTGTCTACACAAAATTAATATATATCGGTATATTGAAGTGCTCGAACAAATAGTGTACGTCACAAAAAGGGTGTGTGGTACCCATTTATGTCAAAATATAGTATCTGCGGTACAATTTTGTAATTATTTTAACTACAAATGACATGACCGACAACAAAAGACATTGATACAGAGAAGGAGCGAGAGACGAGTACGAAACAAAGTATATTGCAATCAATCTGTGGACACACTTTGGTTTTGTGAAAGATGGGTTAGTACAAACAGATTTGGCAAATAGCGCCTTTACTAGCATCGTTACTCTCTATCTCTCACTAACTCCAACCTTCTATTTGCATCTCTAACGTTCTTCTCGTATTTTCTTTAGTTTTGCTTTACATTTACATGCCGTATATATCCTATTACTGCTAATGTAAAACTTGTATATATACTGTAATCATGTGAATATCGTTGCTGTCATTCGTACTCACTTTATTTACTAATTTATATTTATTTGCGTGTCCTAAACGTTCACAACAGTGACAACATATTTTTTTTGCAATTTAGCTGCTGTAACGACAATCGTATTCGCGTTGCCACAAGCATATCAAACGAAAAACGTTAATAACTCCTCGAAAGCAGCAAAGTGAAGCAAGTATCAACGGCCACCGACGTTTTTGTGGACCTCATCATATGTTGCGTAACCGTAGTAACACCACTCTCTCCTATTGTTGCTAAAGCCAAACATCGAATTTTGCGTGCCTCGTAGTGGCAACACAACGTTCGAGACGGGTTTTGCACATATGTTCAGTTTGACATTAATACTACCAGTCCGATGATAGAGTTTCTTGCCCTGACTCGTAGGTGGCGCGGAGCATGGTTGGGTCGTTTGCAAAACCAAGATGAACATCGTTCCGAAGACTATGCTTTTAGGAAAATGTTAATTTATTTACTGACGAGTAATCAAACTATCATAGTAGTACTCAAATTTCACCATTAACCCATCTTTATTGCTTCGCAACAAATACTTCTATGCTGTGTTCTATATATACATATACATTTGTAAATGGCGCGAACTGTTTTCTAACTCATTTGTTGCTTCGCAGCAAATATATATGATATGTGGTATATCTATACAATTATGGCTCAAATCGGTTTACCAATTCAAGCATTCATGTCGTCACGAGCATTCGCTTTTACTTTCTTCACCTATTTCATGTCTCACACCAAGAACGCGGGCGACCACGGGATTGGGCACCTCTGTGGATTAAGCGCCACGAGTGCTGGACGATGAAACACATCGTGAAGACCGTCCTAGCCGTATCCGAAAAGTTCGAGCGCCTCTGGATTGACGAGCAGTCGAAAGTTTGCCTATTGTGGCGTGAGTACAAGACCGTTGGTGCGAAGATGTGCAAGGACGGGAAAGAACGTGTCTGTGGTATTTTTTTCCTCTGTAAATGTCTCCCTCTGTAAATGTCTCCCTCTGTAAATGTCTCCCTGTAAAAATCCAACCACCGAGACGTTTTGGTGGCAAATACAATTATTTTTTAGATATGTAGACGTTCATTTAAAAAGAATCGATTATCTATATTATTTCGTCTGTACTTTATATACTTCAGAAATGACGCGATCCAATGCCAATGAAAAGAACATCTCTTTTACGTAGTTTTACAATATTTTGTATAAGCTCAACATACTGTAGCAATAAATCGATTTACTTCAAACTATATATAAACTGAAATGGCGCGAATCGGTTTGCCGATTTACTATTTCAAGCATTTCTGTCGTCACGAGCATTCGCAATTTTGCGTCCTTGTCGTGGCTATTGCTGTGCGTTCGAGTGCGACTTCCACCCGTGTTCACTGCAGGTTTAGACTGCAGCTACTGGCGGGACCTCGATGGACACAAGCAGCAGCAGCAGTAGCGGCGGTACGTTCTCTGCCGAGTCGCTCGATCAGCTGCAGCGCCATGCGCTGTTCACGTTCCAGATCCAGGACGAGCAAGTGAATGCGCACGTGCGCGGATTGCAGGAGCTGCTCGTTGGTGCACAACACGAGCCGGATTACTTTGACATTCTGTCGGAACAGATTCATGAGCTCGAGGATGCGCTCCAGGACGGTGGTGCGCGCGATTTGTACTTGCTCACGTCGCTCCAGCACTTTACAAACGAGATGGAGCTGCTGCGCGAGAGGGAGACCGAAGCAGCGCTCGATCCAGCAAGCATCCCTGGCTTCGCCTCGATCTTTGCACGCGAGCGGCACACACAGTTGCAACCGCCGACGCCCATCACAACAAAAGCGAAACCGAAAGCAAAGAGCAGCAAGCGAGCGACGCCAACAGCAACGCTAAGTGCGTCGCCCAAGCGCTCGCCGAAGCGACGACCACAACAGCAGCGACAGCAGCGTGCGTCGCCCAGCTGCGCACAGCGTTCGCTCGACACTGCTGTCGCCAATAACGATGACGACGACGACTTGGCGTGCAGCGTCTGCTTTCAACGCGACTCGGGCGACAACGATCCGATCGTAATTTGCGAACGCTGCAGCGTCGCCGTCCATCAGACGTGCTATCGCATTGCGTCCGTCCCGGACGGCGACTGGCACTGCGGTCCGTGCACGCACTATCTAAAAGACCACGCAACGACGCTACACAATGGCACAGTGACGCATGCACTCGAGTGCGTTGCGTGCTGCCAGAGAGGCGGTGCGTTCGTTTTGACGCACGAACGGACGTGGATCCACCTGGTCTGTGCAATGTTCTTACCGGAGCTGTACATCAAACCCGGCAGTCGCGACGACAACCGCGACGTCGTCTGTGGCGTTGTACGTTTGTTGTGTTGTGGATGATCTCTCTACTTTTATACTGCGCTGGTTTAGTTTTAGTTTAGAGATCCGGAACGACTGACGGACGCACTGGCTCTCTTGCGGATCGCTCGTTCTGCAGGAACAACTGACGCGACGTCGTCGATTGCGGTGCTGCTTTTGCAAACGAACGTGCGTGTAGATCGAACTAGTAAAGAGAGAGACAGACCGATAGACTGACGGACAGTTGGTGCTGTGGTTCTAGAGACAAAGGCGCGTGTGCACAGTGCGTCGTTCGCAAGTGCACAGTCGCGTATCACGTCGTGTGTGCGCTGAAGCGTGGGATCAAGTTTGCATTTTTAGAACCGCAGGTGCGTCTCGTTGTTGCCTCGGATCGATCGAACGTCACGCACACTCACTGGCTCTTTTGGCTCTTGTGTGAATCTCAACTGGCTCTTTTTTGCGATGCATCCAGCGTCAGTTTGGCAGTGGGTGCCTCAAACACCAGTCAGCGTTTCTATCGTCCATGGACGGTTCGAACGCCACTGCTAATGCTGACGACGCTGTTGCTGCGCGTCAAGAGACGGTACAGCAAACAGCAAAAGCGACGAAACCACGATTGCGACCGTCGAGCGCACCAACGAACGACCGAAAGCAGCAACGCATGACAACGTTGAAAGAACCAACGAACAAGAAACACAAGAATGTGCGGACGTCGCCGTCGTTCGATGATGCAAGCAACACCCACCACACTACGAAAGACGAGCACGTACTGCTCGTGACAAGTGCCAGCAGCAGTGACGATCACGACAGCGACGCAAGTGACGCAAGCGACGCAAGCGATGCACAAGCAACAACAAAGAAACGAACACAGACAAACAGCGCAAAACTATCCAAGAAACAACGACAGCGAACAGCACTGGCGCCGGTATTGTCCAAGCGATCGCGTGGATTCGATGCGCTAGAGCCAGTACAGATCGTCCAGAGCCGCGTGTTTGTCCCAGCGTTCGCTCCATTGAACAGCGGCGCTTTCGATACGAACAACAATGCGTTTGTGTTTGTTATGGTCGTGATGGAGCGCCTGCCGCTTGGATTGGCGTTCAGTAGCGCAACGAAGAGCAGCAACAACAGTGCGATCGTCCTGAACGCAGCAGCGACAACGAACGCAAGTGTCGTCGACGCACTCGCACGCGGCGTGTTGGAAGCAAATGACGCAGTGATTGCGATCAACGACACGGTGGTCGGTGGCCTGTCGCTCGCACAGGCGCAGAGCGTTTTGGCGAACGCAGCGCTTCCATTGCAGTGCTGGTTCCGCACGACGCGCCGACGCGTCCATCCGATTGCTGCTGCTGTAGGAGCCGCTACACATCCATCGGACGATTCGTTTCAGCGCATCACAGCAGACGCTAGTGGCGGCGGCGCAAGCGCTCTGGATCTGCAGCCGCCGCAGCAACAACAACACAGCGCCGAGCCAGATGGACTGAGCATCGATTGGCCGTGGTGCTACCTCCGATCGGACGGCAAGATCGCTATGAATCTGTTCTGGCGTTCGCTCGACAGTGCGTTCTTTTCCGATCGGATCACAAAACGTGCGTTTGCTGCACGGATCGACACGATCGAAACGCTGATCGGCGTGCGCTTGCGACGCGACCATAGCGAGTACGCGAGCGTTCAAGAGTTGTTGGTGATGCCACTGCGCGTGTCGACGCCGCAGTATTTGCGTGACTACCGACACGCGCGCAAGCAGAAGCAGACGTTCTTGTCGTCGGATCTGTTTATAGGCGTGAACGGCGCGAAGGACGACGCTGCAGCAGTCGATGAGCTGACGCCATTGGCGATCGGGACCGTCGTGACGGTCGCGAAGCGCACGTGGGCCGGTATCAATAAACTCGGCGGCGCGGGTCGCGTCCGCAAAGTCCACGAAGAGAGCGTCGACGTGAACGCTAGTGACAAGACGACGATGCGGCGGTTTTTGTACGACATTGCGTACGTCCTTGGCGGCGGCGAGAAGAAAGTCGAGCGCAAGTACATTAGCGTCGTTGATCTGAACAACGAGGCGGCTGACAACGCGCCAATGGACAACGACGACGCGTCTGCAAGTCGCACGGACGGAACGATTGCACTAGCGGATCCACCAGCGCTGGACGATGACGCCGACACGACCGTCAAGATGCGACTGCGTGTTGAGATCGAACGCTCGAAAGACGCGACGGTCGTGACGGCACTCGATACACTTGTATTGAAACAAACAGCGCCAACGCAACGCGTGTTTCAATTTCAGATCTCGACTGTCGGCAACAACGTCCACATCGTGCGCTTCGTTGCAGTCGATCCAAGCGACGCGAAAGAACTGCTGCTGCATCGTCACTTTGACGTCCAGCGCACGGACGCCGATGCGATCGTGAACGCGAGCTTCAGTGCGTCGCTCGTTGCGGCTGACGAGCGATCGATCGACGCAACCGACGATCTCGTGAACGATGATAACGACAACGACGACGACAGTGCGAGTGAGACGGACGAGCCGGATGAGATCAAAGCGCAGCTCGAAGCACTGCAGCAGGAACTTGCAGCAGTGCTTGCACGCAACGAGGCGTCGTTTGCTGCGCTTGCGACTGCGATCGAGCGTGAGGACGCCACGAAAGCGTACCGCACGCGCCGACTCGATGCGATCCGGATGCGCCACACGGAGCAGATGTACCGTGACATTGTCGCCGCGCGCGCCGAGTTTGACGCGAGTGACGACGATGACGCCGACGACGCGAGCAGCGACGGCGAGAACGAGGAGGAGGAGGAAGACGAGACGTTTGGCGGGTTGTTTGTGAACCGTGTCAAGCACGAGGGCGACGACGTTTGCGCTCTGTGCGAACTGAGCGGTGGGGACTTTGCCGCGACTGCTGACGGTCGCGTCGTCCACCCGCAGTGTGCGATGTACACACCCGAGACGTTTTTCCGCGACGGCGTATGCTACGGCATCGAGGATGTCCCAAGCGAGCGGCGGTCGCTCGTGTGTGCGATCTGCGACGGTCGGCAGGGACTGAGTAAGATCCAGTGCGCAAACAAGCGCTGTACGGTCGCGTACCACATCTCCTGTGCGCTCGTACACGGCCAACTGATCCAAGACCCACACTACCTCGCGTGGTGTCCAAAGCACATGAAGAGCTCGGGGATGGCGAACGACGTCGAGTTGCCCAAGCATCTACAGAAAGCATCGGCTGCCATGACTGCACAAAGCAGCAGCAGCAACAGTAACGGTAAATGCAGCAAGAGTCGAACCAATGGCAACAACAACACTCAGGGACCCAAGAAGCGAGCGATTCATGGGAAGAAAGGTCCGCGTGGGACGCGTCGCAGTAGCGGCAAAGCACCGCGTACAAACAGCAGCGCACGCACGTCATCATCAACGGCAGCGGCGTCGGTAATGCCAATTGAGTCAGCAGCGTCCACACCAGTACAAACGCCAACAACAGCACTTGCACCAACGTCAGCAGCAGCATCGACACCAGCACCATCGTCAGCAACTGCGACAAAGAAGCGCAAACGCACATCGTTGTTGACCGCACCAGTGGTGAAGCGCACTGTCACAGCGGTACCTGACAATGTCAATGACGTCAATGGCGTCAATGGCGTCGACGACCGATCTGAGCAGAACCTCGCACGGCGACTCGATGTCAACGACGTGAGCGACGACGAGCGCGTTGAAGTAGCGAGCGATTCAACGCTCGACACGACATTACCGTCTGCGACAGCGCCATTGCAGGTGTTCCAGGTCAACGACGTTGTGACGATCGTGCCGCGCCAGTGGTCCGGCGTCAACAAACCTGGCGGTGTCGCGCGCGTGCGCGCAGTTCACACCTCGACGATCAACGGCCGCGTCGAGCGATTCTACGACATCGCATACGTACTCACGAGTGGAAAGGAGAAGCGTGTCGAGGCAGAGTACCTGCGCGCAATCGTCGATGCAGAGCAAGACAACAAAAGCAGTAGATCGACGCCGAGTAGCAGCCGCAAGAAGAGCCGAAAAGGATGAGCCAGTCGACCAAAGTTGCTGCAAAGTAAACGAGTATAAGTCTGACAGTTGTCGTATCGTTTTTCTGTGATGCGTGTTTTGAGTAGTGCTGATAGTACGTCAGTCACGCGATGCAGCAATGCTATCGGAGCTGCTGGTTCTCTCGCCGACGTCGGCGCTTCAGCAAATTTGCCTCTAGGTACATCACAAACACAGCAACAACGCCGAAGCGAGTTTCAGCAGCATCGCACACAAACTAACGACAGACTACTGTACGCACCGTTTATCTGCTGCTCAGCAGCTTCAACCTCACTCCGATCGCGACCAAACGCCAGCGCAAATCGGTCAAATCCAGTTGGCAGCAAAGGTAGCAGGGATTGCACAGAAGTAGCGCAATCGCTCGCTTGCGCCACGACCGTCGTCTTGCTCGACTCGAGATCCGAGACCTGGCTCTCGAGACCCGACACGCGGCTCGCCAGTGCCGCCTTCTGCTCTTCGAGCGCCGCCTTCTGCTGCTCCAGCGACGTCTTCTGCGCTTCGAGTGCGGTCTTCTGTTCTTCGAGCGCCGCCTTGGCGCTCTGCAGACCCGTGACCTGGTCGCCCGCTTCCGCCGTCGCAGCCGACAGCGACGCCTCGGACTGCGACAGCTGCTGCTGCGCCGCACTCAGTGCCGCCTCGAGCTCCGACACGCGGCGCTGCGTCTCGCTCGCTTGCTGTTGATGTTGGTGTTGATGGTCGTGGTCGCTTTTGTTCGTATTCGTCGCAGTTGTATCTTGTTTCTGGTGCTTGGCAAGCAAAGCGGCGTTCTGTGCTTCGAGCCTGTTTACACGCTCTTGGAGTTTGATTAGGGTATCGTTTGTACCCAACTGCATCTTCATTATTCGCCTTGCGCCTCCTACTGATCGTGGTTTCACTTTCACACCGCCACTGGACGAGTTTGGCGTCGGGATCTTTGTTGCTGGTGCATCTTCTGGATGCGTTGTGGCTGGAGCAGCTCCGGCAGGGGTCGACATCAGTGCACCTCCTGTCCGAGCTGACGGCTTCTGCTTGTTGGAGCGGCTGAGCGACGTGAGCACCGATGCGAGACTCGACGTGGTTCTCGGCTTGACGATCGCCGACACTGGGCTTTTCTTCGTCGTCGACGCGTGTTCGACCGCTGGTGTCGAGAACGCTGCGAGGTGCGAGTGCGTCACTGGCGTCTTGAGCGCGCTCTTGCAGCCAAAGTCGAGACTCTTTGCGACAGCTGGCGTCCCGACAGTATTCGTGATCGTCGCCAAGTGACGGCGCTTGGACGTCTAAGAGCATTATCGACAGTAGAGCATTTGAGCACACATGTGCATGAGCGACAATTACTCACTGACATCAACTATCATCACAATATCAATTCCGCTTTCGACGCACCGCAAGTGGCGTCTGCTCTATAGTTTCTTGTCGCGGCCGCTTCAAGTGCTTCTTCACGCCATCAGGCAGGAGCGCATCCAATCTGCATCACAGCCATGCATCAAATGTACCACAAACAGAAATCAGCAGAGGGACAAGTGTCAAAAACTGTGTACATCAACGTGCAAATCCATGCGTAACGCACTTGTCACTCTCGTCTGGTCGCAACAACGCATATTGCCTGGTATGTTGGCATTCGCACAAACATACAAACAAAAAAGTGAGCAAGAACCAAAAGTTAGAGGCGAACGAGTCGCTATGCTCGGCCAAATCGCTTGTATGAGAGGGTACTATGCACACCAGTAACACTCGCGCGCAATCTCTCTGCTGCGCTGCGATGCGTCGCTCAGCGCCGTCTGCAAGTTTCATGTGCGCCATCCAGCGTGACCGCGGCAGCCAGTGAGTGCGTCCGTCAGCCATGCATCACACGAAGCTGCAGTCACGACGTATAATAAAATCAGCAGCACTAGCAGCGTCGTACCGCAATTGCTTTCTGTAGTTGCGCGTTGATCGGCTCGATCACAGCGACGCTCCAGTGCTCGAGCGCGAGCTGCACGTAGCGCAGACAGCTCTCGCGCACTTCGCGGTTCCTGCCGAGAGAGCGTACGAACATATCGGTCGATCGACAATAGCTCGCACAGTCAGCACTGCATCTTCTACGCAAACACATGCCTCGTATAACTATGCATACAAGGGCAGTTGCCGCTGCAACTCTCATCAAGTGACGTACTTGCTCGTGCTGAGGGTCTGCAACACGACTGGGAGGATGTGACGACTCGGCGTTGACTGAATTAGGCGCTCAATGCACTGATGGATCGCTGCAGTGTTGACCTGTGCGTGTGTAGTGAATCGCACGTGGCATGTGCTGCATGTGAGCGGCAATCCATGCACTCGCAATCTCCAAACTGTGCAGCAAACGCACCTTGTTCGATGCACCGCGCGCGTCGAGCAGCGTCGGGAACACGTCTCGCACAATGATCTTGCTCCGTGTAGGACCGACCCTGGCAGCTAGTGTCGCAAACGCCTCGCACGCTTCTTTTACGACTGTCGACCGCAGATCAAGCAGCTACAGCAGCGAGTGCGAGTCATGCAGAACACGTGAGTCCATGCAGGTGTCACTGCATAACCACCTGTATCCATTAAACAAGCTACACGAAGTCCGCACTGTGGTCCGGAAAGGCTGCGTCAGTGTCTGGATGTTCTCGGCCGAAAAGAGCGCATCGTCTACCGCACTGCGCGCATCGGATCTGCTGTTGCTATTCGCCTGTGCCTGTGTCTGTGTTGCAGCGTACTCGTGCAGTAGCGACGAGAGCTCACGCATTGCCACGCATTTACCCTTCCACTCGTCGTCGCTCTGGCACATGCGTTTTCCGATCTCGACGACCGCATTCGTGCGACCGCGGAACGTCTGCATGCAGCACGATCAGACGAGCTCGCAATATTTGCTGTGTGATCGATGGCATACACGCATCGCACATGGATGAGCAGACGCACCATCATGCTCAGGTCGGTACGCATGAGTCCGACGCCATTGCGCTGCATGGTTGCTCCGCGCACGGGTCGTGCAATGCGAAAGTGTGTCGTCTTGTCTCGTTGCTGTTCAACCTGCAAAAAGCAAGAGTGATTGTGATGCCAATCAAACACAATTCAAATTACTGTAACTCGAAATTGAACAAAAGCGCGGCAAATACATCACTACAGCACCGGCACTTTCAAATTCATTAAATATACATGATTGGTATTACTGTAGTATATATATATTATATGCACCTAGGTTAAGATTTGCAACTTGTAAATTTGTGCGACCCATTTCAAGATCGGCAGTACAACACTCTGAGATGAAGCACGTACAGCAGATCTCAGGTGTGTACGCGCGTCATTGTGTACGTGTAAATGCGTACGAACGCATCCATATGTGCTAATCATACGTATCTCTTTGCGCGCATGCTGCCTCATCGCACGGTGCAGCTGTGCTGCTCGCCGTCGTACTCGCGGCCATGACGTGGTACATCACACTTGCGCCGTTCTGGATCACGCAGTCCGGCGAGCGCGACAACAGCGTGCATTACTCACAAGGTGTCGGCATTTGGCTGAACTACACCGAGCACGTTGGCGATGCCACGTACGACCCAGGTAACTCGCTCTGGGTCCCAGCGCAAGCGAGCGCTGCGCATTCGTTCGCTGACCAGTGGTGCGTCCATGCGCATTGCTGTATGTTGCTGTTGGTCTGTACATCCTCTCACTGTACGCATACGTACCATTAGTGCAACCGACGCGCCGTTCTGTGCGAATGCAGTCGGTGAGCTGCACAAACAGTTTTGTCAAGTCCGCAGCGTCTACTGCGGCGCTGCGATCAAGTTTCTCCAAGCAGCAATGTCGTTTCTATCCGGCGTCGCTGTACTGATTGTCGTCTGGTCGATCGTGTTGATCACGACGAAACGCCGGACGATCGTCGATCAGTACCTCATGCAGCTCTGTATTATCAACGGCCTCAGCTTCCTCGTCGTTGCGATCGTGTGGTACATCTTTGTGTTTCGGATCGTGATCGAGTCGACGTACTACAAGGACCAGTACAATCGCTGCATCGAGAATGCGAGCGGTCGCAAGTGCTGGAGCATCGGCACGTGCTTGTATCTCATTGTTGCAGCTGCGATCCTCTACCCCGCACTCTCGGTGCTCGTTGCAAACTGCGTGACGTACAAATTTCGGACGTTCCAGGTACGATTTACTGGACTCTACGGACGAGCTCGTGGTTGTATTATCGACTAGACTGATCGCTTGCTGTGTGTATGCGACATGAACAGCGCGCATTGCGTCGACTGCACGAGTCGGCGACAGTCGTCGGATTGACGTCACCGCCGCCGGTTGAGCTCAAGGCGACGCACCTTCGTGACGTTGACAAGTCGATGCTGCACGTTGCGCCATCGTCTGCGACATTCATTGAGCGCTCGGCCGCCGCAGCGGCAGCAACAACAGGAGCGACAGACGCAACGAATCCGTTCCCAGCGCTCGTGCCGCTCAAATCCAAGCAACAACAACAGCCAACAGCAGCTGCCGTGCGCGCTGTCAACGTCCATGAGATCGACGTCGTCGACAGCGACGTGGAAGAAACAAAGCTTGATGACGCTGACGACGTTGATGCGTTTGCGAGTACGAGTCCAACGTACAGAAATCAAGTGATGGACGCAACAGCGATGTCACCGACCAGCAAGAAGAAGCACAAGAAGAAGAAAGCAAAAGGCAAAACGACAACCACAAGTGGTAGTAGTGGCAGTGGTAGCAGCGCGATGCGATCGACGCAACAGCGCGATTCGCTGTAAGAGCTGCAACAGTGGCGTTGGTGTTGACATCACTGCGTCGCTTGTGGTAGAGACCAGCGTCTTCTTACTACAGCAGTCGACCGCTCAATAAGCACTCGCGTCCTTTTTTTCAATGCGTTGCGTGCTGCCTGGTATGTCCTATTGGGCTGCTGTTGCCAGCGCTCACCATTTAGTATTACTTATAAAGGACACTGTAACTGGTTTGCGACGCTTTATATCTAAACTTCAACTGCACTCGAATTGAACACAAGTTCACACACAAACTCGCGATGCATCGGTTGGGCGTGCGGCACCCCGAGGTGGCAGTCGTGAGCGACGAGCTCATTCGCAAGGTCGCGTGCGCGGACGCTGACCCGACAAACACGAACGCAGTGAACGAGAGTGACCAAACGGTCGACTTTATCAAACTCCAGACACTGTCGCTGTCGTTCCAAAACATCTTCAAGATCGAGAACCTCGAGACGCTGCGGCACCTCGTGAAGCTCCAGCTCGATAACAACGTGATCCAAGAGATCGACGGCATCAGCCACCTCGTGCACCTCGAGTGGCTCGACCTGTCGTTCAACAACATCACGGCGATCAAAGGCCTCGACACGCTCGTGCACCTCACGGACCTCAGTCTCTACAACAATTGCCTCGTCAAGCTCGAGAACCTCGATACGCTCAAGCGCCTTCAGGTTCGTTTGGACTGCGTGTATGTGTGTTTGTTGCCCACTTGATCGCTGCTGTGGTATCATGTGTGGACGTGCTCTCACATTGTCGGTGCCTACGCACTGCTGCAACTGGTACATCCAACTGATTTAGGTGCTATCAGTCGGGAACAACTCGCTTGCGACGACAGACGGACTCTTGTACCTCAAGTGCCTCCACAGTCTCCGCGTACTCAACTTAAGTGGCAACCCTGTGTGCTCAGACCCCGAGTACCGACCGTACGTGCTTGCGTCTGCTGCTTTGGCTGCCGTTTGGAGAAGAGAGCATATCGTACCTGGCATAGCGAGCACGCGTTGTTTAGTGCCGGACTTGCACTCACCTGCACGCGTGCTATTGCTGCTGTCGTAATGACATCGACAGGTTCCTACTCGCGCACCTTGACAAGCTACAGTACCTCGATTATGCGCTCATTGACGCAAGTGAAGCTGCACAAGCGCGGGAGCAATACCAAGACGAGCTCGAGGAGATGAAAGAAGTGAAAGCGATCGAAAACGCAGCGCTCGCGCGCGAAGCCGAGCAGCTCAAGTACCTCGCGATGCTCAAGGATGCCAACGTCATCATCTTGGAGGTGCGACTGCGTCGATGCTTGGCGCGCAGGCTTGATCCTTCAGACGCTGACGCCTCACGACACTATGTGACGCGCTGGTTGTATGGCTCCATGTGTTTCCACACACGATAGACGCTGCTGACCGACATGTTTCGCGAAGACACGGAGATAAACAAGATCGAGGTGCTCCCGGGACTGCGCAACATCATTGACGACTACACGGAGAAGACAAAAGCCGCGACGGAGGACGTGAAAGCCGTGCTGCTGGACAAACACCGGACGCTCTCGACGGAAGTCGATGCGTTCCGACAACAGTACGAGAGCGTCCAGGTCGAAGCGCAGGAGAGTAGCATCGTTGCGATCGAGACGCATCGACGTACCGCGAAGCAGCTGCTCAAGCAAGCGAGTCTCGCACAGACGAACGACAGCAACAACAACGACAGCGCAGCAGGCGGTCAGCAGTACCTGAACGACGCAAAAGTATCGAGCGAGAAGCTCCACAGTGCGCTCATGAACCTCGAGTCTGACTTGGTGGAGACTGCACAGGAGTTGATTGCGAGCATGGAGGCTGCGATCGAAGCCGTTGGCGTTGAGGCGCGCGACGTCGCAACCGAGCACTTTCGCACGATCGAGGTGCTCGAGAACGCGTTCTTCGAGAACGTGAGCCAACTCGCTGTTACGCTGCTCGAGCGGTTGGCGTCGGACGACGGCGACGACGATGACTTTCTCACGGACGAGTGCCGCGCGATCTTGAACGACCGCGATGCACTCAACAACGCAATCAACGGATCGCACGACATCCACATTGGGAAGCTCCTCGCCCAGGAGGACGTCATGCGCGAGCAGAGCCTCGCAAAGATCGCAGACGTGATCAAGACTGCGAAGGACAGCGAGTGGACGCGCAATCGCGCACGCGTTGCTGAGGTGCTCAATCTCAAAGAGAAGCACCTGAGCGAGATCAACAAAGTCCGCGACGAGCTCAACAGCGTCGACGATGAGTTCTATTAGCAGGCGTGTGCGTGGTGCTACCGACGAAACAGAAAGAGGCATTGTAGGGTGGTAATCAAGCAGCGGCTATTGCGATACAAAAGTGTCTGAACTTCTCATTGCAGTCGCTTGCAATCGATCTGCCAACACTAGCACGGATGATGAAGTGCCGCTAGCCATAACAGAATGAACACTTGAAGAGTCTACAGCATATGCTTGTCTGCGTTCGTCGAGTGCTTCCAGCCGCACACTAGCGACTGCGTCGTTAACGAACAAGCGCCGACGCTGCTGATGATGACGAGGTGTATTGAGGTCTACTTATGAGAGCTGTCATAAACCTAAGTAAGAGAGGAAAAAGCAGGGAGTGTGTCGCCAAGCGCCGGCGTTGCTCAGGACATCGCTGACACGATGCGCTCGCGCAGCTCGAACGGCGTCCAGGACGGCGCGATGGGGACAGCCTGCACTACTTCGTGGCGCGCATCAAAGAACACGAGATGTGGCGGCTGTGCAAATGATTTGACTGTAAAGCCTACAAGCGAGCGTCCGAGGTCTTGCTTGTAGAACGTCTGGACGTGCGGGAATGCTTTCATCTGACACGCGATGTGCAGCGGCGCGCGCAACTCCACGGAGACGATCGGCTGACTGCTCTACGTCCACATGAGTAGTGGAGATGTATAAACACACGCAATCGAACAGTAACAGTGATCATTTGCTAGCGCCATTGCAACGAACGCTACAAGATCGCGACGTTTTCACACTAGTAAGCACATAGACGAGCATGCACGCACCGTTGCACGAGGCAAGATCGCAGCAAAGAGCAGTAGCTGGTCGGGCGGAAAGTCGGATGCGAGGCGCTCTGGCAACGACGCTGAGCAGCTCGGGCTCGTTCTCGCCCCAGCTGATGTAGTTACCGATGAAGGTGCAGCGCATGCGAACAGCATTTGGGCGTTGATGATGAGCAGCCACGCAATGAGTAGCTGGTGCAGGAGCTTCGATGGCATGGTACAGTAACTGTGGGGTAGAATTGAATGAGGGTCTTGTGCAGGTCAGGTCTCACTTCGGGTCTCTTCTTTTTTAGACCAGACTCAGACCAGACCGCAAATCAAAACATGAGGGTCTCGGCATCTGTTGAAGTGGTGAAAACAAATATGGCATTTCGAGGACATGCAAAAGCTATAAAAGCACATAAAAACCATAAAAACGAGCAACAATGATAGTAAACGTTTGAGGGAGGAGGAACGGAGGGAGCACAGCCAAAGCTGACATGCTACATGCTCCCAAGCGAGGCGCAGCAAGCGGCGCATACAACACGATCAGCGTAGGCGGGCTTTGCGACTGAGGTTTACCGAGTGGAGTAGGCAACATCCGCCAGAATGAAGAATCTATTTTGTCAACCCTTTCTATTTTTGCGCCAAGCGTGTCGATCCATTTGGTCAGATGCTCAAACTGTGCACAGTTTGCATAAGTCTAAATATACGTGGTGGAATGGACAAAAGAACGTACCAAAAGACCAAAGACCAGAGCACAAGAAAACCCACATGAGACCTGCACAAGTCCTGACCTGCACAAGACCCTCAAAAACCATACCAATTGTGGCTGTGACTTTTTTGCTTAATAGTCTACTTCGCCTCGGAAGTCGCTACATTTTTCTACAACGCAAGTTCAAGGCGACGATGTCGACACGGCACCGCGCAGCAAGTACGAAGAGTAGTGCTGCGAAGTTTGCATCAGACACTAGAGGCACACCAATGGTCGTTGTTCGTGTGTTGCCAAAACACACACTTGCTGTACTCGGCAGTGCGCTCGAGTTGCGCTCTGTCGGCTTCATCGGCGCTTGGTTCGGGATCTTCGCGCTGCACGTCGTGTGCACAGTGTTCCTCGTGGGACTTGCGCGCGTCTACTGGCTCTTGGCGTCACCGCGCATGGAGTACTATGCACACTTTGCAGCAGGAGAGCAGAGTGTGTATTTGCACCCCGCCGGCGTTACATTCACATGCATCAGCGCGCTACACAGCTGGCAGCTACTGAGCATTCTCATTGCGACACTGCGTGCGAGAGCGCTCGCGTTTCCAACTGACGACAATTCTGGGTTTTGTGCCACGCTGGTGGCATTCGGTACAAGACTCGCCAACAGCAGTCACTTGGTCGCAATCGTTGCTGCATGCTGCTTGAGAGTGCTAGCGCGACCATTGCGCATGCTCCTGGCGGTGTGGCGATTCATCTTCAGCCGCGACGGCGTACTTGGTATCAAGAGCCAAGTCTTTCGTACCGTATTTATTACGCGCAAGCTCGTCGAAGTCGTGTTCCAGACGTTCCAGGCAAACCGGTCGAGCGAGCTGCTCTCGCGCAGCTGGTTGAACGATTTGCTCGTGACGCTCGTCGTAGCGAACTGCTGGTCAGCGCCAGCGCTGCAGCGCATCTTCCGCAGCCACGTGGCTAAAGAACGCATCGCATGTCTGCTAATTGATGCGCTGCTGAACATAGGCTCGAGCGTCGCAGTGCCACTAGCTATACTCTGGCCGTACTACCAAGCGCTCTCACCCGTGACACTCACGTTTCCGTCGACGTTGGTTTATGACACGCTCTGGTTCTCGCGCTTACGGATGGAGAGCCAGTTGCTGTTCTCAATGTCTGTTCTCGACATCAGCTCGAGGCTCGTGCCGCACGTGAGCATCTACTGCTCGCTCACCGATGTCGTGTCGCTCATTCAGCGAACCAGAAGCAACCATCGTCGCAGCCTCACAAGAGTGTTTGCGCACACCGAGACGTCTGCGCGAGCGCAATCACCAGCGCCTCTCGCAGCTGCGGTGTCACAGAACCGACTCCGTAACTCGAC
>JAADXH010000314.1:0-26666 GCA_023337595.1 Globisporangium camurandrum
ACTTCTTAGCGTGTTCCTAACACTCAAAGAATGCAATGCTCTAGATGCTGTATATACTGTGCACTGCACCAGCGAAGGCTGTTTAATCGCGGCTTTCGCAAGGTTTATGTCTATGATGCAGCCCGATTTCATTACCGAATTCAATGGTGGCGGATTTGACTGGCGAAACGTTATTACCAAAGCAAAACTCAATGGCGTGTTGTCCTCATTTCTTGAAGATATGTCCATTGTGAGACTGGATGCGTGGCAGAAAACAACTCGAATGCTTGATCGCTACCATCAAGAAAAAGACATCAAGATTGGAGGCGCGACTGCGAACGCAAAGTGCAAAGGATTGATCATGCAAGGGTTTGTTGGATTCGACACGCTAGTCGTCTTCAAACAATTGGAGCCAAATGCGGATTCGCACAAGCTCAACGAATGTCTAAAGCGCTGTAACCTTGGAAGCAAAGACGATCTTGATATTCGTGAAATGTTCAGAATCTACAAAGACGGTGCGTCGGATGAAATGAAGCTGGTTGCGCATTATTGCTACATTGATACATTTAAGCTCCAGCAGCTCTTATTAAAAAAGAATGTAATTCAGGAGCGTAGATAGGTAGCCACACTATCGTACACGTCCATGCATGACAATTTTTACTATGCTGGAGGAGGACGCATGCGCAACCTTCTCATGAACAGAGGGGAGAAAATAGGATATTACTTTGATACGCAATACAAACCAACGAAAAAGTATGAGGATGCAAAGTTTCCAGGAGCATATGTCGTACCGCCGCTAAAAGGGGTAGTGAAGCCAATGCTTCGTTTGGATGATTTTGCCCAAGTTAACAATATCTCGATAGATGCACAATCCATGAATGATGCGTACCAATATATCGATTCCAGGTTTGACGATATCTATTCGACCAAATTAATTGACATCGATAATGCTCCATTGAGCGTTCGGTCGTACATAGAATATGCAAATAAGTCAAGCAATGAATACCCGGTTTCCGGACTAGACTATGCATCTCTGTATCCATCCATCATTATGACGTACAACATCTCTCCAGAAAAATTGGTAACTAGCGAAGCGTATGCCAAAGAATTAGAAGATATGGGGCATGCATTGCAATATGTCACGTTTCCATTCTGCGATGAAATGGTTCATGCGTGGTTCGTACGACACAACAACGATCAAACTCAATATAGTATTTGTGGAAGACTGCTTATCGAGCTGTTTGACCAAAGAGCAGCTATCAAAAAACGATTAAAGCATTACGGCGAGCAATTGGCCAAGATGGAGGTTGAAATGAAACCATTCGTTGATCGAAACGATCTTGAGTCATATCCACGTTTAGCGGAATACAATGAAATAACATTTGACTATGTTGGGTACGATTCCAAGCAAAGAGCAGTGAAAGTGTTTATGAATACTTTGTATGGAGAAATGGGAAACTTCAATTCGTGCATATGCGCGGTGGAAGTCGCCGGTAGTGTAACAACTATGGGGCAATACAATTTAAAGCTGGCAAAAGGATTCGTAGAAAGTCAATTGAAAATGAAAGTACACTACGGAGACTCTGTTGTGGGCGACACTCCAATTATGATTGAATCATTTAAATATGGCAAATGGTCAAAATAAGAACTTCCTATTGAAGAGCTAAGCCAAGACTACGAGGAATACCGGGATGGCAAAGAATGCGTGGTATTCACCAACGACAATGTCCGCGTATTAACCGAAGCAGGCTATACAACCATTGTGAAATTAATCAGACATAAGACAACAAAGAAGCTACATCGCATCACAACTTCAATTGGACCGGTTATAGTCACGGAAGACCATAGTTTGCTGGATTCGGACAATAAGAAGATCCAACCGAGCGATTGCAACGTTGGTACAAAGCTGTTACACTAGAGTAACAACTCCGCCATCGACGTCGATGCTGGCGAGTTGCAGGTTGATGAAATTCCAAACAACGTTGCGTTCGAACTAGGATTCTACTTTGCGTGTGGAAGCAGTGACGCTCACTCATTCACACTTAGTAGGAACAAATTTTCAGTACTGGAAAAAAGAGCGACAATGTTTAATTCGCAATATGCGGACGAGCGACTTCTGGTTTCAAATGCCGTCGATCGAGCTGGACAAATTCCAACGGCTCAGATTAGAGAGTTGTACAGGTTACGAGTACCGCAACATATTCTCAATGGAAATCAAACTGCTAAACTCGCGTTTTTACAAGGCTGCTATTCAGCAAGTGGAAGCAATGGTAATTCGATTTCCATAAATGGACAAATTGGCGCGCACGGTGTATTCTTGTTGCTGTCCGATATTGGCTATGATGTCTGTTTGTCTACGCAATCTGACCAAACAAATCGAACCTACAATCTCACATTCTCGCGCAAGGAAACATATTGCGTTGATACTACTGCGATTCAAACGATTGAAGAATTTGGACAATATGAAGGATACGTGTACGATTTAGAAACAAAGTCTCACCATTTCGCCGCTGGCGTTGGGCAACTCGTTGTTCATAATCCAGATTCGCTTTACGTCGCTTGTGACTCGAATACATTCGCGGTAGATGACCGGCTATACTTCACCGGAAGCATCGACAAGCTAACTTATGCGACTAGATTGGTGGAAACCACATTCCGCAGGGTCGAAAAAGCAAAGTGCATGGTGAACAAATTCCTTGAGGAAGACAATGGATCAACGTTTCTGAAGATGGCTTACGAAGAAGTGCTATACCCCGTCGCGTTTCTGAGTAAGAAGAAGTACTATGGTGTACCACATGAAGAGAAAGTTAACTTTTATCCGCGTAAACTATTCCTGAAAGGATTGGAAGTGGTGAAACGTGGGGCATCTGATGTACTCAAAGAGGTGGTAAATGATGTTCTTCGGGAATCCATGGATATCATGGGCACAAGAGATATAATTGACATTATTAAGGATGCCATCAGCCGGGTGTTCAACACGCAATGGAATGTTGAAGCTTTTGCAAAGTCCAAGACGTATAGATTGGACAAGAAAAACATCGCCGTACATACGATGATAGCAAAATACCGCGATATCAACTATCACACGATTCCGGAACCGAACGTGCGCTTCAAGTGCGTGATTTGCAAGTACTACCCGTGGGAATACGATATTCAGGGAAGAATCAAATCCAAACTGTTAATTGGTGATCGAATGGAATTCGTGGAGAGAGTCAAAGAAGAAGGTCTAGAAATCGATTTAGAATACTACTTTGACAATGATCTTACGGGACAATTTGCGAGATTGATTACCTTCCACGATGAATTCAAGCAAGCTGAATATGCGCACGAAGATATTGATACTAGTCTCATGAGTGATATTCAAATCGATGCTCTGCGCAAAGAGCAGTATCAAAAACCGGAAGACGCTCTTTTCAAAGCTGCAATTTTTTTTATTGCGCAGCTGGCAAAACGATACAGCAACGCCTACGTTAACAAAGGGTCTCTTTTCTCAAACACGTGGAGAGAGGTATGTAAAGCAATCCAAGCCAAGCCGGAGTATGCGCAAAAGCATCTCAATGCAGTTTCCTCCATTGTCATAGGCATGTTCATTGGATCAACAAAGGATATCAAACAGGATTTGACCAAATGGGTTACCTACCATTTAGCGAAAAAATACGGGATAAAGTTGGATGACTCCCAGCAGAATGTATTATCAAAGCACATAGATGCCGTCGTAAACTACGTCGCGAAAATAACCTCAGTGCCATTCTTACAGATTATATGCAAGAGTGGAAGTCCAGAATTGTTCAGTATATTCGTAGTGAGTACGACTACGAGTACATTTGCAAAAGCAATTTACAGCACGAAACTATCTGGGACGTACTACATGATGAGAACGAACTAGACTTGATTCTTCACAACCCCACTCTGTTTCCATCACTTTGCCCAGATCAGGCTATGACAATTATTGATATGGTTTCCCACGCAATTGGACAGATTGTAAGCGTCGAACAGGCATCAAAAAAATACTTGCAGTAAGAGAGAGTCCTGGATAGTTTGGATTAGCCAGCTTTTTGTAACTCAATGATCTTCTGTAACGGCATCAGAATGTTACACCGAACTTGCAACTCTTTCCGGTTCTGACGTCCACACGTTTTTCGGCATCGATTAATTTACTATACGATCGGGAGGTATCAGCCGATTGAGCTTGAAGTAGACATTCAACATGCGAAAATGGAGGGCAAGGAAACTTGATGTACTTGATAACAATCGTTGTCAAATTGGGGTAGTATCGATGAATGCATCCAACAAAGAAACGACCTTTTGCATCAACAAGCGGAGAAAGTTGAATGCCATTGAGAACTCGAAATTTTGGGGTTGACGTTGATTTAAATACTAAGATAAATTCTGAAATAAATACATCAAAGTGCCTGTTTTCCACGTTGTCGTCGTCCGTGTCGCTCTCAGCGGCATCTTTGCTACCTTTCACTACTGTTTGTTCAATGTGAATAACTGGAACGCTAAACATAAATGAGGGGAGAGACAAAATTAGATATATGTAGTAGTATTCAAGCAAATCGGAAATCCACAGCCACATGTAAAGTAAAAACGAGTTTCGCGTATTGCCAACGTGAGCAGTCCATAGTGGAACATATACATTCTATTCGATCAATCAGCATGAGTCACGAGTTGGTGCATCACAGATTTCGTGAAGTAATTATGACAAATGTGATATATGATATATGCCAGTGAGAAGACAAGAGCCTTTTCACCCAAGTGGTAGCTTGAGAAGATATCGACGACCTTTCGTAGCAATCAAGATTTCTGGATATTGTGGATTAGCTAGATTTTAGCACGTAGCATTTTCAATAAATCCAAACATGAGCAAAGCAACAAAGGATGATCAGGCGGATGAGTCGGAGTCTGTGTACGATGAGGCGGATGACATTGACGTTGACATTGACGTTGACATTGACGTTGATGATCAAGAGGAATCTGCTCCAAAAAAGAGAGAGGAAGATGACGAGGATGAAGACGATGACGAAGACGACGACGACAAAGATCTACCAACGTTGAAAAAACGACCCCACGTCTACCACCAAATACCAGAAAGTACTGAAATCAAGATCGCACACCCTAGCAACCGCATCACGTCAGAGTACATGACAGTATACGAATATGCGATGGTTGTTGGCACGCGCGCCACTCATATTTCTGGAGGTTCAGTCCTATATACAGACCCACAAGGACTTTATGATCCGAGAGACATAGCGAAGAAGGAGATGGATGAAAACGTGTGCCCGCTATCCATTACTAGAAAGATTAGTCCGATAATGATGGAAGTGTGGGAAGTCAACGAAATGATAAAGCCACAGTTGTAGGTTGCCAATTTCACCAGGTGTTGCACGACGATGTGCTTTTTTTGACAAACATGTTCAAAATTGGTCACGCCAATGCAAAAACTTGGTACTATAGCGAACATTAGCATCTCAGTGAACAGATCGCAAGATGCCCAAGTTCGCGATGGAACAGTTGCTGTCTGATACTCAAGCAAGATTGATCGATGACACGTGGATCTGACGCAATGACGCTCATCGATGAGGTACTTGCACTTTATAATACAAAACTCAAGTACAGCAACAATCCATTGATGCGCATCAAAATGGCACGCATGCAACACTATTTGGCGTGTATATTTTGTGTTGCAGCTGCTAAATCGGAATGCAACTGGGTGCTCAACACCCATCAGACAGACTGCTCCCGTCTGGTTGAATGCGCATCGCCGTCTGTCTGTGTCGTAGCTGCTGAATCGAAACGCAACTGGATACTCAACGCTGATCACCCATCAAGTAGAATACTCTAGTCTGGTTGATACATTTGATGACGTGTAATGTTTCCAAGATGTGCATAAAATAGAACTTGAATTCAAGTTTGTGCTCAGCTCAAATATTCATATAAATACGAATTTGCCTCGTCAAAAAGTGCAGCAACAAACAACGCGCACACAACGCGCGCACACCACGAGCAGCACGCAACGCAAGCAACGCAGCACACAACACAGCACAGCACATACAGCACGTTGCACAGCACACACACCACGCACACCACGAGCACTACGAGCAGCACGCAACAAAGCAGCACGCAGCACGCAGCACGCAGCACGCACACCACGCACACCACCCACACGAAACAGCAAAGATGAACGAAGCACCAGCCGCAGCACCTCCAGCCGCAGCACCGACCGCAGCGGCACCGACCGCAGCAGCACCAACCGTGTCAATTGAAGCAAAGTTGAATATTGTCCAAGAAAAGCTATTGAACGCGCTCGAAGAAAATGCCAGTCTTCGCACCCAGCTGGCTGGTGCCCAAGCCAAGCATGCTACTGAAATGAGCGATGCCATCACCAAGCTACACGAAGTGCACAAGGCTGACCTACGCGACGCCCAAGCTAGACATGATGCTGTATTGGCTGATGCCCAAGCCAGACATGACGCTGTACTGGCTGATGCCCAAGTCAGACATGACGCTGTTCTGGATGGAGTACGAAGCAGACATGATGCTGTACTGGATGGAGTCCAAAAAGACTACATCACCAAATTATTTGAAGCCCAGACGAAGCAAACGGAAGAAATGAATAAGCGCTTCGAGAAAGTGCAGAAGACTCTTGAACAACAAATTGAAAACCAAAAACTTCTCGCGAATAGAAACAGCAAGCTGATCATGGGCATGTACAAAGAGACTCGCGAGATGTACGAGAATGTTCGCGGGCGGCTTCCATCTCGGCATCTTCTTCTTTCGAACGACCCCAAGGTCGAGAACGCAGTCAGGCTTCACAGTGTCAAGAATGATCGAGTATTTCGCAAGCGATCACACGACTCATATGAAATTATTGGCAAGACGTACGACGTGGGCGATGCGAAATCGCTTGTGTTGGAAAAGGCGCCAGAAGAGCTGTTGAAAGCAGCTGCAGAAGAAGGACTGGTACGTCGCTGGTATTATTTGTGCTCTTGTGGTTGTTCGCAGTGTTGACTTCTTGCGCCTTTGATATTTGATACAGAATAGACAAACGAAGCGACCCAGATCAAGTGGGGTGGCGGGCGAATCAAGTTTCCTGAAAATGGAAATGTGCGAGACCTTGCAAGTACAGCCATGAAGTCGGTTGTCGCGACGCGACACCTAGATCAGCAATGCTATTTAAGGTTGATGCGCTGGATTGAACGTATCGACTGGACTGGCGTGGACTTTGCGCACAACAACGATGTCAAACAACTTTGCAAGTTGCACAATATCGAACGAGCATATGTGCTCAATTTGTTGTCAGAGCCAACGATTGCTCGAGAAATTGCGGTGTGACCATGAGAAGTGCGAAGCCTCTTACTGGGACTGTGACGTGAATGCGGCAATCAACATCGTAAATCTGCTCGAGTGCGAGATCGAGCACGGAGCACGCATACCAGCATTCACACGAGCACAAGATCGATGAAACTAAAAAAAATGTCGTCATGAAGATAAGAACATCTACACGCAGGTGATAGCGCAAAAAGACATCGTAGGCTTCTTGTAGTGTTTTGGATATTTTTGATTAGCTAGTATTTTGTATGGTGACGTTTTCACTCAAATGCGTTCTACTCAAACTGATGCTTGCACGTCGGGCAAATGTGTAACGATTGTCCGTTCTGAGCTATTTTTATAACATTGATAATACTTTCGTTGCACCCTTTCGCTGGACACTTAATTGCCGCGAGCTCCACGATGGGGTCAGCATGCGCGTTTTGCAGATAATTGCGATACTTATGGATAGTATCATTTTCTTGCAAATACTCATCGATCATGAGTGTATCGGTATCCGCGAGAGGGTACTCTTCAAAACACACATTGCAGCGATAAATCACATTGGATAGCTTTGCTACGGTCGAGAGCACGTTGTTGCAGTTGTTGCGAGAGCAGAAGCGCATCGTGTCTATATTAGCGCAAAATATGATCAATAACAATTGGAAAATGGCGGCTCCCTGGATTTCGCATTTTCATGCGCGATCTTCTGAGACAATTTATATCTCCTATCAAAGCATTGAAATTGAACGAAGGTCTTAATAATATACTCAAAACAGTCGCCACTTCCCAAAATGACTTCAAGTGCCGAGATCGTTCAAATGCTAAACACTCTGACACAAGAGATGCAGGAGCTCAAGATCGCTATAGGCGAGCTCCAAGAGAACAACGCTTCTTCTGCTGTAAGCGCTGAGAGGATGTATAAGACACTCAATGCCAAGTTTGATATTTTCAAAAACTTGGAACCCCAATCGCGCGATACGATTCAGCCATCTGCATCAGCGTCGCGCAAGTTAACCCGTCCTGCGTTTTTCAAGAAAATTTTCACTGAAGATCGTGAAAAGTACTTGAACATTCTGTACACGCAAGAAGAAGTCGATGCTGCATTTGAGGACCCGGATGTCATTGCGAAGAAGAAGCCCGCTGAAAAAGCCTCCAAAGTTGTAACGATTCTATATACAAAGCATATCAAAGCTAACAGCCCGGAAGATCGCGCGAGCGCATTCGCTAGCTACTACGATCAAATGGCTATCTAGATTCGTGACCGTTACAAATCCCACTGGGATTTTTTTTCATTCCACATGTTAGTGCGCTAGCTGTATGTCGCGACTGTAGTCCAATCAATGCATCTGCAATAATGATAACTCCACCTAAACTTTCTCTTTTCGATTGAATCAGATACAAAGCAATACTATAGGCAATGAGCATTCGTGGATATGATTTCCAAAGAACTACGTCCTTTAAATATATTGAAAATATGTATTTAAACCCAAATATTAATATTGCGACGAGTATAACGACTGATATAGCGTCGACGTGGCGTTTGTCGCGATTTTTATTCATCAAAGTAAGACCTATTGCTGATCTCAGCAACACGCACCCAATGTGCGTGAAAATTGTGTGGTGTGGGTACAAGGCGAGGCCTTTGTCAACAATGTCATCGCAGATGGGTTCCAAGCGTAGTTTTTGCGAGTTGCAACTCATGTTGTTCTTTCTATGATGATATCACCAACCAAATACTAGCTAGCCGTAATGACTTAGACTCTAGCTTGTTGTGAGTAGTCGTCGATGTCTCCTCGCGCTAACACTTGGGTGGAGATCTTGTATGCGTACGATGCTATATAGTAGACTACATTAATTAGCAAATTTATCGAGAATGTTACCTTTTAAGAACTAAAAAATGACTATCTCTGTCTTTCTTGGTTCTCAGCACAAAATCACAAGCGCTTTTGGTATAATATCTATCCACCATGATGTTTTCCTACGACGCTGGAATTGTTAGCCTGCTTGCGAAATACCCCGAGTATATCTGTTGGGACGAACTTTCCTGTAACCCTGCCGCAATCAAGACTTTGGAGAGTAACATGGACAAAATCAATTGGTCGAATCTCTCACTGAATCCAGCTGCAATGCACCTGTTGCAATTGAAGCCTGACTGTATTGACTGGAAATACTTGTCTGCTAACCCATCTGCAGTTGATTTACTGAGCGAGAACGTCGATAAGATCGATTTTGATATGCTCTCAATGAATCCAGGAGCAATTGATTTGTTGTCGGCAAATCAACATCGGATCAACTGGAAAAATCTTTCGGGCAATCCTGAGGCCAAAGAGTTAATTCTCGCTAACATGGATAAAGTGGATACGCGAATATTGCATGGCAACCCAAATTTCTTGCACATTGTTGATAGTTGTATTGATCCCAACGGAGATGCTGTTGTTGGTCATAATAAGTTCAATATCAAAAAGTTGTCAACGATTAAATGCACGAGAGAAAATTGGCTGTCAATTAAAATGCAGTACTCGAACCAAACCGTGAATGAGTTGCTTTACTATTCATCTGGCGACCCGTTTGCATGCCAACACTTGTTGCATTCAAGTCCAAAATTAATATACTGGGTTGAGTTGTGTCGGTCGAGCTACTGGGACCCGTACTACCACGCCCATTTGTTCGACAGCGATTCGATTGCTAATAGATTGCATGTCGCGAATATGCAAGTTCGTGACGAACAACAACAACAGATCACGAGGCTATCAATTCAGTCGGAAGAGCAGTCTGCCGCGTATATGCAATTGTGCGCCAAAGTCAAGCAGATGGAATCTACAAAGTTGAAAGAGCAGTCTGTCGCGAATATGCAATTGTGCACCAAAGTCAAGCAGATGGAATCTACAATCAAAGCGCTCGAGGAGAAAGTCGACACAGCGGCGTTTGATGCGGATGCCACGAACAAGACTTTCGCACAGCAATTGAAGTTTGTGAAACAAGTCGAAATCGTTCCAATTTATGACTACGAGATGATCAAGCAACGCAACAGTGCTTTGCACGACGAGTTCGAAGTGACCTATCGTATACTTAGACGACAGCGTGAAAAGAACTACAACATACCGGTTGCAGTTCTTGTTGCGGTTGGAAAAGCGATGATGTGAGTAGACAAATATATTTTGTATGGTTCATTTTTTGTGAATGTATGGTGCAGTCACTCGACGAAAGAAAAGTAAGTTGCCAACTTTGCGTATGCCAGTTCGCTTGAGCACATGTGAACGCCGCCATCAATATGGTGAGCCTGCTCAGGTTTGAGATCAAGCATGGCGAACGCATACGAGTGTTTACACTAGTACAAGTGAGTAGAGACAAAAATTGTCGGCTATAATATACTTTACTAGTGGAGGCAAGAACATCTCCACCCAGGCGTTATTGCGAGGAGACATTGTAGACTTCTCGAAGTAAGCTAGAGTCCTGATTATTGCGAATTAATCAGTTTTTGGTCGGTGACACTCACGGGAATCCGAGCAATGTCAACAAATGGAATGAATACTTCGTATTGGGGTCCCCATGCATGGGCATACCTCTTTAGTAGTATTGCGGGCAGTTACCCTGTACGATTTGACTCATCAAACAAAGATCATGTAAAGATTGCAAAGGGCTTTGAAGCCATGTTCAATTCATTGCAATACACATTGCCATGCATTTATTGTCGCCAATCCTATATTGTGTTCATCAAAGAGCTTCCCATTACCGATTTCATGGGATCACGAAAAGATATGATGAAGTGGCTCTATTTGATACACGATAAGGTAAATAAAAAGTTAATTACTCAAGAAAAAGAGTGTTATAAAGCTGACAAAGACAAACTGATTAAGAAAAAAATGAGTGGCGAGCGGCTGAAGCTAACGTTAAGGAATTTGCGAAGTAGAATCCTAAAAACAAAGCCGTCGCCACCATTCAATCGAGTACTCGCATTTTACGAGCGTTATCGTGCAAAGTGTTCAAAAACTTCAAAACGATGTGTTTGATTGTGTCTTTGAAGACAAATTTTGTGCTGCTGTTTCGATAATTTTTTTGTGAATTGCAGTCAGAGCATCTTTATTCGAAATGATAAAGCTAGTCAGTATAATGAGGTTGTGATTCAATGAGTGTAGATACGCACTCAACTCGTCTGCCACTGGTACGGCAATTTCCGTTTCTTCATCGATATCTGTCAAACTCTTTATTTTAATATCGTTGGGGATGTCGAAGTCCAACAAAGTCGGCCTGCCTTGGAAATTGCTTTCTTCTTCGATAGAATACAGAATGGAATCCAGGTTTAATAGTTGTGAAATGAGTTTTAAATCCATTGTGGTGAGCAGCATTCGGATGTAGCCATCGAGAAGCCACATGTTGTATATATTCTGAAAAGGCATGCTTCCCCGAATTAACTCAACGTGAGCACGCTCAAGCAATATCTGCACGTGATCAATGTAAAACTGCACGTCGTGTGGCTTCACTTTCGAGATAAGAAATTTGCCTAGCGTTGTGCCGATGAGCGTAAACTTGTTTATTGCAACAGTCACTACATCGTCGTAGACTCTCTTATAACTTTTTCCGCCTTCCATAACAATGCTTAGCTCTATTTTTTTGCCGCTGAATGCTACTCCTCCATTGATTGTCATTTCGCGATAGTAAAAAATATAAACTATATATGAGCAAACTTTTTAAAGTATTTTCAATTATGATATTGCGAGGCGCGGGACGGCGGCGCGCATTAGATCGTTAGGATTGTCTGACGGTATTGACTTAAGTGGCTCGGAACTACGTTCGACTGAGCTTCCGTCAGAACGGCGGTAGGTCGGTCGGCCGAACAATCCAACCCAACTAACAATATCATTGTCGTCGTCTCGTACAGAAGGAACACCACCACCGCTATCAAATGTTGCACGCTCCTTGGCAAACTTTCTGTGATTCTTGGATATCTCCGACTCCAGCGCAATGCGAATCATTGCGGTGTTATAGTCACCGTCCGAAATGAGATTCGACACGTCTTCACTTTTGATCTGCCCTTCTGGAAGGGAGTTGTTGAATGTTTCTGCTCGCTGCATTACAGAGTTGTATTCATCGCTAAGTGATGTGAAGTGGGAAAGAATCTTTTGCAAATGTGTGTTCGCAGCCTTTCCAATCGCGATCATTGTTGCCAAGCGCTCGTTTGTCTTTTGTGACAACGTTTTCTGTTCGCGTTGAATTTGAGTGACGATGCGCTCGTACGTATCTTCGATATCAGGTGTGTCGGCTATAAGTTTCATAATCTCATTTTGCTTGGTCTGGATGCCGGTGAGTTCAAGCTTGCATACAGTGATTTTGTTTTCGTAGTTTGGAATACGCCCTTGGTCAATCGAAGGAATGGATTGTAGGCGATAGTACATCATTGTTGCAATTGCGTACGCCGAGGAGGCAAAGAACGCATTGATACTCACTGATGCTGCGGCTCGGATTGTTGAGGCATTGTTTCGACTGTTTAGCACTTGCACGCTGGTTGTTTTCTCATCCCCATATTTGTAATCTATGTCGCGAGCCATAGAAGATAGTTTCGCAACATTATTCACACAGCGACGCATGTTCGAGTCAATGATGCTAATTTCGCTGGTAGCAGATTCTTTCGCCTTAGTGTCGCTAATGTGGTCTAATCCACTGCTAATTGTATTAATTCGTTGATTGTATTCTTCCTCGATTTCCGCTAATCCTTTTGCAACAAGCACGTTGGTGCTCTTAATAACTACACGCGGATCGTCGCCATCAATGTATGGGCACGTCACACTGCATCCACCTCTTGATTTGCATTTGGAGTGACTTATTGATTTCGCATAAATCCCAACATTCTCAATTAGACTATTGTTAGAATCCATGTTCTTATAGCTGATAACCACAGTGTAGATCATGAAACTCACAAAACCTAATAAAACAATAGTCATGAGCGTCGCTTTTTTATTCTTAGTCGCATGTACCCATGAACCAACTTTATACCCAACAACTCCCGAGCTGTCCAGCGGTATGTTCATACTTGAAGTTTGATTATCACCCATGGCAGTTGCGGTATTACTATATTAGGCTCAGTTAAAGTAATAGGTGTTATTAAGGAAATTTATATATTTTGAAAAAAACACATGTTGCTGACTATCTCTGAATCCTGCTCCATATGCACCACTGATATACCCACTAAAGATGTTCTTCAGGTTCATCAGGACAGTCGTGAGTACTTTGATTCACGAGCTTGCAACCACTTTGCAATATCCAATCGCTTCGATCGTTACTTCCGACAAATACGTGAACTTCACGACATTGCCGACAGAAGCGCCAATCCAAACCATTTGGGGATCGTTTTCAAAGACTTTCGGAAGAGCATCGAGATCGATGAACCATTCGCGTAATTGTTCAATGTGAGTGTCTGATAGTATCTCGTAACGGGGAACTAATTGGTGCTCGGGTAGCACGGCATTCAACAAAGTGTAGGTGAAGCACTTGAAGGCATGATAACGATGCTCTCGTTGCGAAGAGAGTGATTGCAAACCCTTCAACACACCGTTAGACACTTTGTTTGGTGTAATTATGATCACGTCTGCGCGGGGAAATCGAACGTGATTAAGCAGCTTCATCATGTTCGCCCGCTTGCTCTCACAATCGGTGCCTGGATAGACGAGCAAGATATTGGTAATCCGAATATTTGCTGTCTGCGACTTCTCGTTGTACGAATTAATCATCTCGCTTATTTCAGATATCTTGGAGCGCACCAAAGTTTCGCCATCTGACACAGCCTTCACATTGATCGCTGAAAAGAGAATGTACTTGTCCTTCTGGATCTGTTTGATGAACTGATCCTGGCTCATGTCCTCGTCGAGGGACACAAGCTTACGATACACGTAAAAGCTTTGCACGTTCTTGTAGATCGCGTAGAGTTGCTGGTTCATGTTATTCATTTTGAAATCGCAAGATAAGCTCTCTTCTATACTATAGATCCTACTGTTATACTATTCCGCTGATACTTCAATTCGAGAAATGAGTTGGAGAGCACCAGTTCGCAAACAAAATCGCTGCTCGCCGCGTCCATTCGTTTTTGTAGTGATGTTTATTGCCGTCACTTGTCTTTTGATAAGTGTACTCTCTAATCGTGCAGAAGGTAGTAGACATGAACTGTTTCATCCACAGTACGAAAAGGAGCTTGATCTATTCAAGTCATTGATGCCCAATGAGCAACAAGAATATTTAGATTTGAGCAGAGCCGCAAAATTGGCTAAATATGGGAAAAAGCTTATTTAAGAATTATTTTATATTCGGAGTTGACTATGTTAGCCCGTATATAGAATATCAGTGTCATACTGCCAAATATGGAAAACGAAATGTTTGCTGACGGCGGTTTTTCGTGGCATAACACCCGTCCGGTTGACGCCAGTCTACTTGGCGATAAAATTACTGCCGACAACCTGAAGGCTCACATTGGAGTCTCGCAATATAAGTATACGTATACAAAAAAGCTTCTTGTTCGGCTCACTTCAATTCTCGTGTTTATTCTCATACTCTACGTAACTGTGTTATTTATTCCTACGGTGGTTGATTTCTACAACAACGCCAGTTGGAAGGGAAGTAAGCATAAGGGTAATTTTGCAGGTGCAAAAGAAGATCTACAGTGGCTCGGTGCTAGTGCTGATGTTGTTCGTGGTGATTACGAGAACTCTCAAGATTCTCTTGCTGAGAAAGCACTAAAGAATGAACGTCGTGTGGATCCTACAGTAGCTGTTAAATTTACATCGCCTGAGCCTTTGACCACTCCAGAAGAAGAGCTTCTAAAGAAAATTATTCGTTAATACTAGGGATTTCAATGAAACCTTCATTATTTTTTGAGATTCAAAATAATGCACTTACTTTAAGTAAGAAATATGTTTTGCCAGTTACACACACAACCACTATTTTAGTCGTTGTCGCATATGTATTGAGAGTTTGTTAGTAATTTGTTCAACATTGGTATGAACGTCGCCATTTACACCTTGAACTGACTCACTTTTAAGATCTAGCATGGCGAACGCGTGCCAGCGTTCACACGAGAACAAGATCGACGAAGCTGAAAAATGTGAGCTATTGTATAGTCTACATCGTGGAGACGAAAAGATCTCCACTCAAGTGTTAACGCGAGAAGACGTCGTATATTTTTGTAGTAAACTAGTGTCCTGGATATTACGGATTAGCCAATCTTTAGTATGGCGACCTTATCGCTGAAATGTGCAATAGCAGTGCTTCTCGTTTTCGTGTGTGTGTTCGGGTGCGTGCACCTTTTTCGATCTAACAAACCGCCTAAGAAGATTCCTGCAAATCTTCACACGCCAGACGAATTGCCCTTACCTAGCACGTTGCATGTTTCGGAATACAACCTATACGACGAAATTGATTCATTTATGTCGAAACAAGCAAAATACGTCATGCTCAACCATAATAGCTCAAATTAAGCTATTGCTTTTTTAATATAACAATGGCTACCGAACTTGTTTACACTGATGGAGGATGCACTGGAAATGGAACAATCTACTCCAAAGGCGGTTACGGAATATATATTGCAAAATCATCTATTTCTCGCAATCCACTTAAGATTAATCGTAAAGGCGAAATAAAAGGATTTAACAACGAGACATTCTACGTTACAAACATCCGGATGGAAGGGATGGCAATCGTTTCTACTTTGGCACTATACGCAGAGTTACTCATTAAAACTAAAAACATAAACAATGTCGATGTCATTGCTTTTCTAAATGACATGACCAAACTTGATTGTAACAACTTGAAAGAAGACTATGGACCAACTGAGTTAAAAGAACCCCATCCAAACACAAACATTGCGATTGAAATAGTCACTGACTCGTTGTTCTGGATTAACGTCGTGAATTCGTGGATGCCAGGCTGGGTACGTAAGCGTATTCTCACACAAAAAAAGAACCCAGATATTTTGCTGATGTTACTTTACTACACAGAGCTACTCAAGCAAAACTGCATCAATGTAGCGTTCACACATGTTCGGTCGCATCAGAAAGGGAAGCGTACGGATCACGCGGATGGAAATGATGTCGCGGACGTGTTAGCCACTTCCTCAGTTATAAACCCAACCACAAAGTTCTATCAGCAGCACTAGGAACGCAATCACGATGAGGCCATATGGTCTACATTTTTTTACAAGTGAATGTAGTCAGCGAAATGTCTCTTCATGATTTCTTCAAACCGGGCGCAAGTCATCATAAATAAGTTGACTGTTTCGTCGTAGATGTCATAGTACTTATCAAGGATGACTATAGTATGCAACAACTTTTGCAAACTGACCAAGTTCAACGTATCTTCTTCGAGCGCGATGTATAACTGTCGCCGGTAGTAGTACATGCTGTAGTCTTTGACTTTTTGATACTTCCGAATGCCTTGTTGATACCATTCAGTATTTGTGGGTGGCATGAGTAATTGTTTGAAGATATAGTTATAGTCATCTGTCAGCGCGTCCTTGTAACGACACAAAAGTGCCTTCCGATTAGAAAGCACTTTATCCAAAAGTGATGAGTATTCATGAGTATAGTCTCTTAGCTGGGAAAAGTATCCTAACAGCGTAGTTGCTTTTTTGTATGCGTCAAACGAATCGGACATTTGCTTGCGGTGAAAATTCTCTACACAATCGTGGTCTACCAGAAAATCTCCTATCGCATCTAAATTACTATCATTCGGAACTTCGCCCATCTATCGCGGATTTTAGCAACAATGTCACCTCGCTATTACAGTTATCAGTGACAATGTCACTTACCAAGAACAGACTAACTCGCAATATTCAAAACTCTAGCTAGCTAAGAAAGCTTACTGCGAGAAGTCTACAATGTCTTCTCGCGCTATTTACCTGGTGGAGAGGTACTATCTTCACGATGAGGCTATATAATAGCCTACTTTTTTCAAACTCTTTGCTGTTGTGCTCGTGCGAACTCTGGCATGCGTTCACCAAACTCGATCTCAAACTTGAGCAGGTTCACGATGTTGATGGCGGTTAGTGCGAGAAAACATCTTCAACTTCTCACAACATGCTAGAGTCCAGGATACCGCGGGCAACCAGTTTTTGGCAGAGTGGCATTCTCACTGAAATCCTAGCTATACATGAACGTACTTGAAGCAAACAATGTATTACAAACACGCTATCAACGCCTCAGTTCATATAGTCTTCGAGCTTCCTCTTTTTACCCAACCACTTCTCGACGCGTTTTGGATGGAACACCGCTGCGATGATGTCGCGGTTGAGTGACTCTCGTTCCTTTGCAATCTTGGTGTAGTCGTACTCTAAGAAAGGAGTAGCGCAAAACCAATCCCAATAGATATCGTCTTGATTGGCGATCAGCATCTCGATTGCTGCAGGGTTGTATGAAAGCCGATCCCAATCGAGATTGCCTTGATTCGCAGTCAACAAATCGATAAATTCAGAGTATAATGGAAGATACAACCAACTGATCTTGTCTTGAATCGCCGTCAGCAGCTCGATTGCTGCAGGATTGGATGAAAGATAACGCCAACTGATCTTGTCTTTGTTAGCGGTCAACAGCTCTATAGCTGCAGGGTTGCACGAAAGCTCTTGCCAATCGATATTGTCTTGATTCGCCGTCAGCAAATCGATAGCTGCAGGGTTGCTCGAAAGTGCCTTCCAATCGATCTTGTCTTGATTCGCCATCAACAACTCGATCGCAGCAGGGTTGCGCGAAAGCGCATACCAATCGATATTGTCTTGATTCGCGGTCAGCAACTTGATTGCTGCAGGGTTTTCTGAAAGCCATCCCCAGTCGATCTTCTCAGGGTTGGCCTGTAGTATGGCTTCATACCTGGAATCGATCTTCGTGTACTTGTCGCTGTACTTGAGAACCATGATTTCTGCGTGGAGAAGCTTGTGTCGTGGATGTGTTTGTATTTACTACAACAGCATGCGATTGCGACAATATGATGTGACTTTGATCTCACGAAGTGCTAACTCATAAAAATGAATGCTGAACACGCTGTCAATGAGGTCTTCTATTGTTGCCTGATACATCAAGAATGTCATCTTTGAAAAATACATCGCGATGCAGTAAAATACGTTGCCGACATCGCTGGCGAGGTTTTATACGGGAACCGAGACGTGAGCGCCGACATCAACATCGAGAATCTGCTCAAGTACGAGATCGAGCACGGTGAGCGCATATCAGCGTTCGCACGAGCACAAGATCAACGAAATTGAAAAAAGTGAGCTATTTATATAGCGTAATTGTGAAGACAAGAACATCTCCACCGAGATATTAGCGCGAAAAGACGTGTAGACTTTTCGCAGCAAGCTAGACCCCTGGATATCGCGGATAAGTCAGTTCTTAGCAAGTAACAATTTCACTCGGATCCCTAATATCGTTGAAAGCTGCTCCCATTCTTCAATTCGCTCCCTACTCAATAGCCATGGCTTCGATCGGCGAGCATGTAGGTAACATCACAAACCTCATTCTACCTGGAGACAAAAACGAGCTGCTTGAATCAAGCGACATCGTGTTGTCTACCATGACATTGGACGGAATGATTACAAACGTGAAGTTTGATAAAGTCACTGCAATTGATCACTTGGAACTTACAACAAGCATCGTTGAAATCGGGTGCAACTTTGGGTATAAGATACTCGAAGCGTACAAGTCCATGATTTGCTACAAGGATCGCATGAAGAAGAAGCAACGCAGAGTGGAACAAAACTCTGGTCGCAAGCAGGGCCTTGGCACCCATTTCAACTCGCAAATCACGTTCACTATTGTCTCGGATAAAGACGAGCTGCACTCATACCAAGTAAAGCTATTTACAAATGGCCGGGTTCAAATTCCTGGAATTGGCAAACTCTCTAAGAAGAACGACGAGCTGCTCGAGGACATTTTAAGCAGCATGGTTTCTTACATTGCAAGCTATCCACATGTATTGATGCTCAACCAAAACAATCCCGTCGATGTTGACTATCTGTGCCCCATCTTGCAAAATTACAAGTCCATCACCCTGCTCGCGAAGGATTGTATGCAAGAGACCAGAATCATAGTTGACGAAAAGAAGAACAAACGGTTCCAGCTACTGCCGTTCATTGACCTGGCTGGGCTTGAACGCTGTATATTGGACTTTCGGGCGCATCACAGAACACCGATTCCTATCGATAGTATCACATTCAATCCAGAAAGATATTCAGGGATGCTCATTAAATTCAGCACGCCAACCACGACAACGGGAACGTACAAGATCGATAAATTCATTGAACTGGTGAAGTTGATCTATCATAAAAAAGCAAAGAAGGCGCACCCTCTCCGTCCAGTGGCAGTGCCATCCGAGTATGTGCCGGATTCGTGCTCATGCTCGGATGAATGCGTTGACGGCTGTTACTCGAACAGAAAGATCCTCCGTGTCGTACGGCAGATGCAGTTGTTTTGGCACTTCAACAGCAAGTCATCGAAACGCTTCAGATCTAAACTCACCACAGTTAAGCTTTTTCGCTCTGGCAGAATTAACTTAGACCACGTCAACAATCAAGAGCAAGCAGTTGTCATTCGAGCATTCATCGTTACTATGATCATGTCGAACTGGCCTGACATTATCTACTACGAAGAGTAGCGCGTCTCGCACAAATCAAGGAGTCTTCTTAAGTTTTTTTGATTAGCTATCGAACAAACTAGAATATGATGATGCATAAAACGACGACAAACATCATCAAGAACGAGGAATATATCGTCCCCTTCATAGTGCAATTCTTTCCAGAGTCAACAGCGCCGTTAAATCGATTCAAGATGTGATCGATGTACATTTCTGAATGAATAAATAGAAAAACGCACCAGATAATAAATATTTCTCTAACATCTATCTTGCTCATCATATTCAGAGTCATTCCGCTTAGGTCGTCCCTATCTTGCACAATAGGTTCGGTGTTGCATGGCATAATAAAAATCTGTTCGCAGTCACTCATCTCTTGTCGATGTTTAGTATATATATTACTTCGCCGAAATGTGGTTTAATATCTTCTATTGTTGATTCGATTAATTTGGAATTTATGATATAATCGCGTCTGAAAGGGTTCATTAGATCAGATATAAACATATCTGTTACATCTTTAAGTATACCTTTATGAACTATCAGCTTTCCGTCCTTAAAGAAAAGATCCCGTTGATCACTAATTGTTTTGTCAGACTGAAACAATGGATATGTAGTAGTTTGGAGAATTATTGTATTGTTGAACAAAGCAACCTTATCGGCTAGTTCAGATCGTGTAAACCTATGGATGTTTTTTATGTCGAAACCGTTAAATACACCAGAAATTTTAAAGTGGTTAATAAGGTCTTGATTGGTTTTTGCTATTGAAGCAATAGCTTCGAATTGAGATATTATCATAATTCGTATAATCGCGGGATCGTAATGCGGAAATTTAGATATCACGTTTTGAATCAATGTATCAATTTTCGTGTGTGCAATAGGTGGAGCATCAAGCGCTTTGACCTGTTTAAGTACAAACGATTCAAGTGAGACAGACCGTTCAAAGGACCATTTTTGTACAATGTGATTTGTGTAGAGACGATAAATCTCATTATTGTATCTTCCAGTGTTGAATGCCGACTTGAGATTGGTTTTGCATACATTATGTAATTTTGATGCTTCGAGTGGGTGAATCAACCATTCGACTCGCATGTTGTCATGGTTTAAATTGGGTTCTACAGGATATACCAAAATTCCCTTCGCATTTAACTGTTCATGAAGAACATTCAACTTAGTGGTATATTTTGTTATTTGAGTGCAAGCGTGTTTAATAGAGCACGGCTCGAAAAACATCAACTCTGAAGAAACCGGCTGTTTAGAGTCACACACGTTTACTACAATTCCAATTATCATTCCGTTATATTCGATTACTTTGTGCACCTTAAGTAGAAAGTTTGGGAGCTCCATGTATTGATACGGTGTTGCCATTTTCAATGCTGCACGCAAGTAGGTTTTGTACTGCGCTATATCAACACTATCTGCTACAAATGCATTATAATTTTCAATAAATACCAACACGTCGACTAACGACACGGAAGGTTTCACAGCTATTACATCTGGATATACCGTTGTTGACATTGACGAAACCGAAGTAACGAGGATTTCTTTTCGAACACCAATAACTGCTAACTTTTGATCAGCAACATCATCCAAGAGTTTATATTGTCGACTGTTTGTAATGAATGATTTAATGTTCTCAACAGTAAATTGTTTGGAAATCTTTTTCTCAGTCGTGTCCGAGACTACTGCTTTGATTTTTGAAAGCATATCGGAAATATCTAAGCGTTCGATCACCAGATTGGTTTTGTATGTCACCTTGTAAGCACTTGTGGTAATTGGTAAATATAACGATCTTGTGTTGTGACTATTTGATGACCACTCGGTATCAACACGCTTAAGTAGCACTAACGTCGGTTTTGTAACTTCAACGTCGAATAGGTTTGTTAGTTGAATATTTTCACCTTGAATTCTATTATCAGCAAATAAAAGAATATTTAGCCCCATGCAGTTTCCCAAAAACACGATCAAATCATTCCAGTCTGTAGATGACATTTGGCTATGTTTGTCTAAGATGACATTTTTCAAAAATACATCCTCAATGCAATGAACCAGAATTTGAGGTGTTACAAAACGATCGGCAACTAAAGAATGCTTCATGATGTTAATTTGCATTAACGGCTGTTTTATCATTGATATGATGTCCACAATAAATGATCGTATAGAATTGTAGAGCGGAACTAATTTTGTAGTCTGAATTGCACAGATCATATTAGCAGTCTGCAAATGCGAATTTGGTTCATTGATATTTTTATTAAGGATATCTACGTGCGATGAGATTATTGTTCCGTTTGCAACAATATTTTTCATTCCAAGAAGCTCAGTGACATAGGATGGCATCATGATACGCCTGTTCATAATCTTATTATTAGCAATATCTGAAATGGGGTATTCAATCTTATATGTGCTCGGCCTCTGTTTTCCCACCAATTCGTTATTTATACATGATTGTTTTAGAATGTTTGCATTAGGCTGCACAGTCTTTCTGCAACATGGAAGGCAAAATCCTTGTTCATGTTTACCTTGAATAAATCCGAGAATTGGATTTTCACGCGAAGGACAAGTATAATATTCTGGGCGATGGAACGTGTAATTATAATACTCAACAGACTTGGGGTTATCTTTTGTCGTAGGTAACGGCTGAAATCTTTTCTGACATATTCGGCTGTATGCATCAAATGATTTTTTTGGGCGAAATAACACTGGGTCTACGACATACAATTGTGTCTGTGCTTTGGGCTCTGCTTTTAAACTAGTTGAATTGGACAGAATAATTCGCCCGATTATATCGACGTATAAATTAGTTTCTTCTATATCTAAGTTCGAGAGTTCGATAGAAGCAATGCCGTTTACATTTTTTACATTTATCAACGACTCTTTACCCGATCCAATATCAGATACGCCAGATTTTAATGCAAACGATGTCACAAACTTCGGCTTTTGTTTTTCATCCATCCACGGCTCTATAAATCCGCTTGGCATCAGCTTAGTGATCAAAATATCTAAGAGTTTTGAAAAAGATACAGGAAATTTCAATGTCACTCGAGATGACGATGATAGAATACGGTATGCAGAATCCTCCGAGACTTTCGCAAATCTTTCATGGCTAGTAAATACTCTACGATATGAATTTAATTTTTCAATGATTGGGTCAATAACGGATGCAACAAATTCTATGAATGCTGCTTTAGAAAATGAATGAGACTGACTCGGCTGAAACTTTAGCCATACCGCGCCAAACTTATCGAAGAGTAACGTTGCGTTGTCATACTCACTGCGGGGCAACAAGTTCATTACGATTGCTCTTGACAAAACAAGATTATTTTTTGTGTGCAACAAATTAATTGCAGATACTGGATCAATATCACTTATCCTAAACTGATCTCTTTGCTGAAGCTTTCGCAAACGTAAACTTTGTCTGTTTTCGTCGTAGGTATACAAATCAATAAAGCCAATATCGCTAAACTCAACCATATTGATGTTTTTAAAAAGCTTGAACATATCAAGACGTTGGTTTCGATCTCCGTATGTCGACAACATGACAATGTCAAGTGTGGATACAGAGAAAAGATCAGTTTCACCTAATGATACTCGTGGTTGCTTATTTAACTCTTTTAAAAGTGATTCTCGATGCGAAAATTCGGCAATTGCTTCTTTTGGGCTAAAAGTGTACGCCTCGTATTTTAATTCTATTTCTTTCTCGTCCATTAGATACTGATTAAATATGGGCAACGTCACAAGTGGAAAAAATCTCTCAATTGCATTGGAATGAATTAGCTCAAATGATTCAACATCGCTTCTAGCAAGAAACTGCAATTTGGATTTATCAGGTATCACACTGTCCAAACTAATCATGGACAATATCACAACCGAATTGTCCACAAAGGTTTGAACAGATTGCTGTAAAAACGCGTCGCTAACATATCCATCAACAGGGAACCCATTTGTAACGCGGATGGAAGTTGCCCAATGATGCATTAGACTGGTTCCATCGCCTGTTAATGAGCAATGTGCGTCTGGAACCCAAATGTATTGCTTGTATGGTTTGACATGAGTTGCTATCGCAAGCTTCTCCCGCACATCCGACAGCTTGTCTTTTGTGAATAATACAAACTTGCTAAAATGATCTCCACTCAGCGTTTCGCTTCGTACCGATTTAGGCGGTGCGGTTGTACGAAATTGTTCACTATCGGAATTCAAAAGTTAGTCTATGCTCATATCGTCTAGTTCGTCCCAGTCACCTCCATCTTTTACATTAGTTCCACTTGTTAGCCGTTTCACAGTCTCCACACCGATGGCCCCAGTTAAGCTCTTGTTTTTGATAGTGAGATCATGAATATTCTTGACATACTCACTGCCCTTACCCAACAAATACAAAGATGCGGTCTTAGAGAAAGATCTTTCCGATTGATCGAGGTCCAAGATATCAACACGAGCATAAACCGTTTTTAATACGGGGTCAACTATCATTGAAAATGCCGTAACTGTCAATTAATCAAAGTAGTACTTTCACAAATAAAGGAGTAAATTATCCGTGATATCTGAGACTCTATCTTACTGAAAAACGTCGCCGATCTCCGTTCGCTCTACCGTCTGGTTGGAGAAGACCTCGTGTTTTCGAGCAGACTATATCATAGCCTACATTTTTTACGTCTCTTTGTCTCAGAAGATCACGTATTTCCATGACATTTTCAATGATTTTCAATTAGAAAATATGTTGCGACTTGGATGATAGCAATCTGTGTCTCAGTGTCACGCCGCGTGGCGTGGTGATGCAAAAAAAGTGTGAGGCATCCGAATGGCACCGAGAAGATGCGATCAACATCATAAACCTGCTCAAGTTTGAAAGCGAGCTCGGAAATTGCATGTTAGTGTTCGTACAAGCGCAAGAACCAAGATGTTGAAAGAAAGACAGGCAGTTATATAGTCTACTATTGGAAACGTAAACCTCTCCACCCAGGTGATAGCGTGAATAGGCATCAAAGTCTTCTTACAGCAAGCCAGATCGCTGGATATTCAGGAAAATATTTTTCGTAGGTGACAATATCATTCAAATTCGTAGTAACCATGTCACTCTCCAGTAACCCACTTGTTGATACTCAATTTAAGTCTGCAAGTCGAACAAGCCTAAGCTCAAAACTAACAGAGCTTACAATTGATCCAGATGCTTCGAGAAGTGGAATTTTACTTCGAACTGAGTTCAACAAAAATTCTCTCTACATTGATTCTTATGGAAATATTGGCGTGAATACGTCGGCACCTTCTTCGCAATTGGAAGTTGTTAGTAGCAATGGAGCTTGTATTCGGTTGAAACATGGAACTGGAATATCAACAGCATACTCAAGTATCTTTATGACCAGTGACGGAAACCTATCGATTAATACAAACATGCCTGGAAGCGAAATTTTCACTTCAAATACGTTCAATATTGCAAACCACAATGGAACAACAGGTTTAAAGCTGGCAGGAACGCTTGTTATGGCAACTGCTACTCATCTAAACTATACTGTAACTGTTCCAGGAACGGCGGCTTCAAATAAAGCGTTAGTATTAGATGGATCGAAGAATATCGTGGGAATTAACTCACTAACTACAGACACTTTCGTTCTTGGTTCTACAACGCTTACAAATACAGAAGCTGCCTATTTAGTAACACTCGCAGCTGGACCAACAACGACACCACTTACCAGTACAGAAACTGCATACCTAACAGATCTTACTCCAGGAATTGCTGTTGCATCCAAAGCGTTAATACTGGATCAATCAAGCAGTATCTCCGCGATCAATACTTTGTCAACAAAAACCTTAGTCCTTGGATCTACAACACTCACAAATACAGAAGCTGCTTATTTAGTATCACTCGCAGCTGGACCAGCAACAACACTTACTGCTACAGAATCTAGTTATCTATCGGGACTTACACCAGGCATTGGTTCAGGGTCGAAAGCGTTAGTGTTAAGTTCAACTAAAAATATTACAGGAATCAATTCTTTATCGACAGCAGCACTAGTGCTTGGAGCTACATCATTAACTACAACAGAAGCTGCATATCTAACAGGCATTTCTGCTGGGACCGCGCTCGCGAGTAAAGCAATTATCTTAGATTCTCAAAAAAACATTAATAATATCAATTCTTTGACAACAGCTTCATCCAGTGTAGGTGGAACTGCTACTTCTGCGGCGTCGTGGTTGACGAATGGTGTTCAGTACAAAACAGTATCTGCTACATATACTAATAGTTCTACTGCGATTGGAGCGACAGCTGTCTCTGCAGTTATAGCATCTTTCGCGCAATCCACTATAGCAGCGACAAATATTTCGGTTACTACAACTAACGCTGCGACTGTGTATATCGCTAATGCTCCATTGGCTGGAACAAACATGACCTTAACAAATAAATATGCTTTATGGGTTGCTGCTGGAAGTGTACTAATAGGATCAGGGATTGCATCAACTTCTACAACAAATGGTACTTTGATTGTTACTGGTGGAATAGGTGTAAGTGGCGCAGTTAACGCGGCTACTTTAGGTGGAACAGTATCTACAGCATCGCAACCATTAATTACATCTGTAGGGACACTAAGTGGATTGCTTACTACTGGCAATGTCGATATCTCTTCACATGATGGAAGCACGGTTGGATTGAAATTGGGAGGTGCTCTTGTGTTAGCGACAGCTGCCCAAATAAATGCATTGAGCGGCATCACAAATGGAACAGCATCGCCGAGTAAAGCAATGATTTTGGATGCGACAAGTAGTATTACAGGCATTAACTCACT
>JAADXH010000315.1:0-26618 GCA_023337595.1 Globisporangium camurandrum
ATTTTAGTGCTGCGAGCAATGCTGTCATGCTCATCTGCATCGTGCAAATAACATATCTAAACAGCATAGCCAAATTCAAAGTGGTTGCAAAGTTATGGAGCAAAACGTTGGTGGCCGTATATTTATGGCCAGGGGTGTACTCTGTCTGTTGTGACCCTAGACATGCACACAACTACTTTGCGACTACAATCGAAACGACGATCACTTGGGTTCCGCCGCGCCTTCTTTGATCCAAAACAGTCGATGCTGGGCCAACAACCGACGCTCCTGCTCGTCTTTTGCCAACTGGTCACTCATTTCATCTGCAAATGACCATACAATCAGGTCCAAGATTCTTCCTCCATCATACAAATTTCAAGTCCAACAAACGCACCGCGATTCACACTCAAGCACCCCGAAATGCTCGACGACCGCGACGAAAAGTGCGGCGACGGACACGACTGCGCAGTTGCTTGTTGTGGTGTCGTCAAGTGTTGCTGCTGGTCATTCTCGTCACTCACAGTGTGCTGCTGCTGTGGAATTGCATGGAGCGCCGTTGCGCTCGGGCGACGGGGACTCGAACTCCGCGAACTCGGTCGATCGTCGTCGTCATCGTCATCGTCGGGACTGTCGAACGCATAGTCAAACGCATCGTTCCTCCTTTGCCTCATCGCCGCCGTCGTCGTCGTCGTCGTCGTCGTCGCTGGCGCATAGCGCTGGCGCTTGGGGCGATACAGTAGCGCATCGGGCCGCAAGTACCGCGTACGTTCTTTCAACAGGTGCATCTCTTTCAACACGTCGCACAATTCGGACCGCAGTTCATCGGTCTCGTCTTGCAACCGCGTCGTTGCATCCTGTTGCGCAGCGTACAAGTCGCGCTGTTGGGTCGCAAGCAGCGCTTCGACGCTCTGTCGACTCGCGTGGCTCTCGTGGCGCACGAGCGCTTTCAACGCGGCCATCTCCGCGTGCATCGCGTCGAATTGGACCGCAAACCGATCGATCCGGTCCAAGACGCTCGTTGAGTCATTGCTTGCAGACACGGGTTGCGCAGCTGCTGCTTCGCGATGCTGCAGATCCGCTTGGATCGCAGCAATCGCGTCGCAATTCCGCTCGACGTTGTCGTGCGTCGCGTCGCGTTGCAAATCCGATCGCATCATCTGGTCGGTCTGATTTGCTTCTACGGCTTCCAACTTTTCGATCAAAGCGTCCATTTCACGCGTACATTCGGTTTGGAAGTTGTGCAATTGCGTCCCGATGCTGCTCTTGTCGATCGCAAGTGCATCGATCTGTGCAGCACAGTACGCAATGTGCTGCAGCGCGTCGTGGATCATTGCAACGTTCGTGCGCGCACACACGCGGTACTCGCGTTCGAGCGCATGGACGTCGCGCTCGACGGTCGCAAGTGCGTCACTCGTATCGAGCAGCCGCGTCGTTTCGGCTTGGCGCATCGTAAACCGCCGTTTGAGCAGCTCAATGTCGCTGCTCAAATGCAAATTCTTCGCTGCCAGGTCTGCGAGGCGCGCAACGACCTCGTGCTGTGGCAATGCAGTTACGGAGGTAGCGACACGGGGCCGCTTGGTGTCGCTACCAGACGACGAGGAGACCGTCCCTGCTGGTGGAGGTGGCTGTGCGTTGCTGCTGTTAGTACTGGTAGTGCCAGCTTGTGGCTTTGTTTCGTCATCGTCCTCTGAAGTGGTGGCACGCACGGACCCGGTAGCAGTGCGCAGGCGTTTGTTCGAGCCGCCGCTGCGACGTGCAGCGTTGCTGCTGCTGTCGTCGCTCGTTGCAGCGACTGCGGATGGCGATGCTGGCGTTGTCGCTGTCGTAAGTTGTGTAGTGGTATCGCCGACCATCGCACTGCGGCTGTGGCTGCTGTTCGTGCTGCTCGCGCTCACGGTGCCGCTTTCTGGCACCGTTGGGAGAAGCGCTGGCGTGTGTTGGCTTGCGACGGTTGGTGGTGAAGATGCCGTTGTTGTTGGGTTTGTTGCTGACGGTGGAGGTGACGGCGAAGAGGTAGATGGAGATGCATCGGCGCTGCGCCGCGAGCGACTAGCGGTTGCTTTTGCTGGTGCTCGCGCGCTGCGTCTCGTTGAGATCGTCATCGCTTCGACCTACCTATGTGGAGCTGCTGCTGTTGTGGTCGAGTCAAGTAAGGAAGTGCTGCGAAGTGTTCGTGCGATGACGAAAACACCAAGAAATTGAATACTGTACTATGCTTTTTGTTTCTGCTTTGGACGAATCACATTCACATACAGTTTTCTAACCAAGTCGAGATGTGTCAAGATTCATTTCTTACTTTTGATTTTAAAAAGTAATGTAAATATGTGTGTATTACTCAAGTAATAGATCAAAACAACTGCCGCGTAAAAACAAGTCGAGATGAAGAACCCGTTGCAAAAATGTCACAACAGCCATAGTTATATATTGCGCAATGGGAGGTCGTCTTTGCAGTGGTTTATCATGTACTTTATATACATTTTATGTCTTGCACTCATGTTAGACTATAAGAAATAGGTTTCATTTTGACTACATTGAAACTGCGCCATTTTCGCACATATAACATACCATTCTGGTCCGCTACACAATCGACCATTATGTGGATCGTATCCGATGTCAAATGCAACAACACAATGAAGTCCACTCATATCGATAGTATTTGTCAATGGTAACTCGAACATTTCCATTCAGTGATATATGAATACTTTAAATAATGACCATTAATAAGGAATGACCACGCTTTGTATATACCAGTTTCGCTAAATTTAACCAAAATGACTTCTCACGGAAATTCCGCATACTGAATATAAAACACGGCCTTGATATTTTATTAAGACTGTTTTTGAAGTTATTGTTGTTGATTCTCTTTGTACGAAGACGGCATTTATAGAAAACACGAAATTCGTATTTACGACCATCTCGTAAACATCTTGAAAAGGGAGCTAATTTTACCTCATTTATAGCGCGGTTGAATACTGGGTTTCATCGAATTAGGTTGCACCCGTCAAGGCAACTCTGTCGTTCTTTCGTGATCGGCGCTTCGACTACGGAAGCTGCTATTAAGGCACTTGGCGTGTGCAATCAACACAAGTTATGCACAGTATGAGGGAGAATGCATGCGTTCATACGCTCGCACACACGGATTCATAAGCACACACCGACATATTCTACACTAGATACGCCTGGGTCGGATACGCACACATACAGTAGTGCTAGACACGACGATTACCAGAACAAGATCTACCAACATCAACATGACAAGTTTATGCATCTACATAACGTGTACCTTTAAGCGAGTTATTTCGTGCATTAACTATCCAAGAACCTAAACCCTAGCAACCCTAAGACTTAGACCCTAAACCATCACCCACAGATGAAAGGTACGCATCACAACATGCACGAACACCTCCAAATGTATTGTAAATGCATTGCTATAGTTGCTTGTTGTAGAGTATCCTCTACCCAAGCACATTAGTTGTGAGAGATCGCCCGTTATGACCGTCGTCGTGTACGACAACATCTCCGCTATAGTCCAATTAATTCTCGCCAATCTGTCTTTGACGGTAATGACATCTTCATGTGATGTTCTCATACGCCTGTGAAGACACCATCCGAACACATACGAGCACGAACACGCTTTTCACACGCAGTACAATCGTGCCTTACATAGCCGCAACAGGCACATAACTTGTAAGCAGGTACACCACTTGTATGCAACATACAGCGCATACCACTGTCGTTGACGCAAAATATGCTTCGCCCACAGTGTTGTTGCTGGCACGTCGTCGGTCGATGCGCGTGTTTGCATGTTGGTGACGGCGCGCCTTGCATGAGAAACGCGCCGAGCACAGACACACATTTACACATATGCTGAAAGCAAACACGGAGAGAACCTGCATTCACGTAGATATTCAACACACACGCAACAACAAAATCGGAGGTGGAGTGCGTTGTGATTAGGGGAGTTAAAGCTGAACTCTTAACTTATGTTGGATATATCATTCCCAACGAACCAGAAGATGTTCTTCGTGTAAATCGCTTGCTTTGTATATATATATGTCTATTAAGTACTACAAATAATGTTGCACTGTTAGTGCAAGTTACTAAGCGTAAATTATCCGAAATGTTGGTTTGATAGATGTCGTGGTACTAGGGGTAATAATGCTTATTGAAGTGTGCACTACAATTGCTTCCTGCGAATGGTATAAAAGGCCATGTGTACATTGAAAGTACGGTTGAATTAAAAAAATTGTCACGTGGCGGGTAGCCCCGTTGACTAGTGTACACTTTGATTTACGTAGAAGTGTAAGAAATTGGAGCACATGAGGAACGACTAGTCCTTAAGTGTGTAAATTCAGCTTTGATGTATTTATTAACCCACCCACACCCGATATTGTATCGTCCAACATCATATTATCGTTATTGTTGGACATACAATCAAAATGACTCTGAAATTCTTGATTAATACAAATTAAGAACGTGAAAATCATGCGCAAAGTGGTAATTCAAGAAGTGGACTTTCATGCAAAGGACACTTAAACGATAGTATGAGTTATTGCAAGAAAATCGCAAGCCAGTAGTTCAGCCATTGCACACGCTCCAACATTCGATTACACTCGGATTTGTGGCCAGACACTCAGGCTGCGGGCAACACACGCCACGACAGCACAACTACGCACCACAACAGCATACACCTCACCCCACACACAAAACCACCGCCCCAACGAAGAGCCGCGGCTTGAGACGCGCGCCAAGGCTGCGGAGTTCCTCAAGCGGCAGGAGAGCACGGACTCGCAGCAGCGGTCGCATGTGCTCACACACCACAAGTATTACCTGTCTCGAAGACAAGGACGTCGCCCTGCAGTACATCGCTGGTAACGGGGTTACACTCGCCGGTTATATTTAATAACTCAGCGCTGCGGAATTATATTCTCGCAACTCATCTAAAGTCAGCTTTGTCAAGCTGCTTTACAATTCGTCATATAATCAAGCCAGTTAGACATTTAGACCAATTAGACATTTAGACATTTACAACCATCAAGTCAGAAGTTAGCAGAACCAATCATTTAGAATAGATTTAGCGATATTATAACATACTAAAACTAGAAAGTTAGTCGTTTGCGCTAGACGTGCGCAAACACCCAACCCAATCTTTCAATACACTTCGGACTTTTGCTTCCTACGAAACAGTCTTCGCTTCCTCTACGTATGTGCTGCGTAACTCGGGTTCGCCCTGTTATATCGTTGCTGGCGTTCGCACCGATTAAAAGAACACTGTGCGCTTTACACGCAGTTAAGGGCTGACGCGGTCTGTGCGATCGCAACCGCGCCAGCCGCCAACGCGTTTGTGACCGCACACACCGGGACCACGACAACTACTGCAACCAATCTCACTGCTACGACGATCGCGATAGCTGATCACGTGGCAACATGTTGACTAACATCACGTTAGCTGTAACTATGCCTGCCTTGGTCACGCCATCTACAATCACGCACGGCCATCTTCGCAACAACGCGCACGACCACAGCGACGACGAAAGCGAGCAGGACTCCGAGGAAGATGACTAAAGGCCAGCAGCAGCGGCCGTACACTTCTCGACCGGCTCACTCACATTTTTGTTCCTCGATCGGGTTGTTCCAGCAGACTGGTGAGTGCGCGAACCGGCAGATTGACGTTGCATTGGTGAAGCGCTCGAAGTCTCTGAGCAATGGCTACAAAGCAGCAGCGCAAACAGGACAGAGAACGCTAACACGCGTAGCCAGCGTGCTGTCTCCGACCAAGCGCATCACGCCACCTCGTAATGCTAAAACAGCTGTCATTACTCTTGCAGCGTTGACATCTTTAGTTTACATTCCAACTGCCTCGAAGCGAGCACCTACTCCTGAAAAGTTGAATCGCGCCCCCTAGCCGAGATTGCCAAATGGCACAACAAGCGACGATGATACTAAATTTTGCTAGGTTGATCGACTCGTGCGTCGGCGACGGCAGCGACAGTGAGTACGACGAGTATAGTGTCTCTACCATAAGCCGGGTTACGTCTCCTTCATCCTCCGACTCCGCTCACATGGTCGGATACAAACGAACTTGTTTCGGCTTGCCAAACGGCAACAACGAAGATGCGAGGTGAGGTGACGGCGATTCGTAGCGAGTTCGAACGATTGCAGCATCGAGTACATCAGCGACGAAAGCGACTATAAATATCCAATAAACACTGCGTTTTGGCACGTACAACATGTTTCTACAGCTCCACGCAATAATTTAAGCACGAATGCACCGATCCCCATTTCATGATGAGCAAGAAGGTTCGCGCCACGTCGAGCAAGAGTGCACGCTTAAGGAAGAGCGAGAGTGCAAAACCATGTTGTACAAAGCAGCTTCGTAACAGACAAAAAAAGATGTGAACGGATGAGATGGTAAATGAAAATTGCTGCCTTCATACTTTAACGAGTCATACAAACTTTACGACATGTGTTTTCAAACATGTTAGATCGTCATGCAAGAATAATACTTGAAGTAGTAGACATAAACCGCCTTGATGTGGGTAAATTAACATGCAAGTAGTATGCAGGACTGCTGATGGCCAACGGCGTTAATACTCTTTTTCTTGATATCACTCCACGTACTTTAGGCAGGTTCCTGATTCCCAATAAGTAGATGTACAATTATACAGTAGCGTATGTAAATGAGTCACCTCGTTACAGGATCCGTTTTTGTATGGGTTTTTCCATAGTGTGACAATTAATAGCAAAAGTAATTATGTCAGCTGCCATCCGACATCCAGGGTGACATCAATTGCATGGAGACATTACTCGCCTTATGGCCACACATGGGTTGGGGCGGCCATTACAACCATAAATTCTACACAGGGACATACGCACTGGCCCAAGAACGGAGCGGCGCTTAGAATTCAATCCAAGATTTAAGCGACGACGCGCACGTTCACGTATAGCAGTGACCACAAACAGGCGGCAGCGGAACGAGTGACCTCGGTAGCACTTACGCAAGCGCTGTCACCAGACGACATCTGCACGAACACGCCATCGACATCACCGGGATACCTGCTGATTATCGACGTCCTATAAATATCCAAAGTTGTGTGTGCTACACAATTCGGCTTAGGAATGATAAAATAATATAGGCCACGGATCAGCCTCCAAACAAATCAATAATAGAATATGTGATATTTTCGTCGCTGCACTGTACTTTCATTACTTAATCCCATTCCCGGTTAACGTACAGTTTTCGCGCACTTAATTAACAGTTTAATCTTAACAACTCAACAAAACATTTACACAACAGTACACACATTTCTCGACATTGTTCATGCACAGCAAATCGTAAACGAGGTTAAGTAAATGCATGATTTATGTTCTGAGTTGAAGCAGAAATGAACTTCTTTGTCGATATTAAAATACATGTTTATATTTGTCTATAGCGAAGCTTTGTATGTAAGTTTGGCGGGTCAGAGTTTGTGTATTAATAGCATAGGCTTAACAAGGCCTTCACGTCAACGTCGAAACCAAACTGTGATGGTTGTACTGTATTCGCATACCATTAAATATGCAAATACTAAACAAAACACTATATTAGGGTCATGTCGATATTATCTCGTTTAAGTTGAGTTGAGTTTTGCTTAACATAACACGCTTTTGCACTGAATCTAATTGCACTAGGAGGCACCCATCAATGTGACTGGACTGCGTTGTGACTACTCCTGAATGCTCACTTCTAGTCTCTTGTAAAGTCTTCGCCATAGCAACTCATTCTTACATTTGCAGTATTTGGTAAAGAATAGATTACGAACAAGTCCTTACTACACGAAACTAAGTGTCTAGGACACTTAATACGTTGTCGAGTGCGTTTCATTGCAAATGTTTGAGTCCGTGTCCTTTGATTGGAGGATATGTATTACGTTGAGTACTTCTATTGTTACGATCATCATGTATCAGTAAAAAGTACATAAACTATCGTGGTATTTTAATTAAAATTTGTTTAATCAAATAACCGTTTGTGCTAGCTTAATTGCTCGTGGTCGTTGTTTTGCTCGTGGTGGAGATCGCATGCAGCCACCACGAAATGATCAGAACAACAACGATAAAATCAAAAGTAATACTTTGCCTAACCTGGTTATGCTAATTGTGTACCTTATTACACCCAATCATACACAGCAATCATAGAATGACCAGTATATACTACCGACAGCATATACTACTGTCGGCACTCACTGAATATTATTGTCTGAACTGTATTTACTGCAACCATTTTCTAAATACTGGTAAGCCTTTAAACTGTATTAATAACCAAAATTTTCTTATTACAAGTAAGCCTTTATATTTTTCGTAAGACCCTCTTCCAATCACAAGCAGCTATCATATAATGTTAAGTACATTCAGTATAATGTGAAACTACTATTATTATCATGGCTGCTCGCATTGCACTCGTCATTCTTGATCTCAGTCGCCGCCGCCACTTTGTCCGTGCACATACACGTTGAGAGCCCATCATGGCGCCACTCGAGCAGCAGTCCCCGCCACTGCTAACTGTCGCTGAGAAGCTCGTACCATCGGTGCTCACGAGTGCACTGCTGTTTGTCGCCGTTGGCTTGAACGCCCCACCATTTGCCGACACGTCGGTCGTGAAGCTCGCATTCTTTGCACTGCTGCCGACGCTCGTGTCGATCGCACTCGTGCAGGACGAGCTACTGCTGCAGCCATTCAAGCGCGCATTCGTTGCTGTAATTCGCTGCAGCGATCCACTCTCAGACGACGCTGAGGCGTCGGCCGTCGCGAAATCGCTCGCAGCCGCACGCGCCGAGCTCTCGCGCGCGCTCCTCGAGTGCTGGCAAACAACACGCACGGGCCCTGCTACACCGGTGTTGTCGCCTGCACTTGCTGCATTGCAGCACCGGCAACAGCAACAGCAGCACCACAACAATCTACACAATCACCGCCGCCGCCGTCATGCCCACAAGAGCGTCCACAGCAGTTCGTCCGAATTGTTGACAACTTCTACAACATCATCGAGCCACAAAGCCAAGTCGCTCTATGACCAAGTGAAAGCGAATCTGACCGACCACGCGTTTGCAGTCACCGATACGCCAATCTACTGCATGGACCCAACAACTGGACGCTTCCTCCACGTGAATGCGCAGCACAAGCTCGTGTTTACAAACGTCCCGGACGCTGCGTGTCTGTTTTACGTCGTGCGGGGGAAGACGCACCACTGGGGGCTGCGCTCGGCGGTCTACCAGCGCTTCGTGGGCCAGACGTTCGTTGGGAAAGTCTGTGTGAATGCGAAGAAACTCCAGGGCTGGGAATCGTTTCGTGTGTTGGAACGACCGGACGAATCGACTGTGGTGGATGGAAATGCGACAGGCGCGTCGCCGCAACGCAGTGCGAATGAAGCGTCAAAGACGATTTATTTGATTTTGTGCTCGTCACGCTTTGGAAAAGGCATGTGGCTCGCAAAACAGGCGCATCCGACTCTGACTCCGACTCGGAACGACGCAGATATCGTGCTGTCGAAACGGTTTGCACACGCACTTGCGTTGACGTACGCAACTGACTTGTCGGCGTTCGAGTACTTGGCGAACGACCAGTTCTTACGCAGTGCGCGGCGCCAGAGCCATGCGACACAGCAGCAATCCCAAACGGCTACTGCTGCTGTCGTTTCACCACTGTCGATCGCACGCGGTTCAGTCCTCCATGCACCCGTGCTACTTCCAGCTACAGACCAACGCACGCGCTTGCAGCTGCCGTGGCTCGATGAGCCCATTACGAATGCAAAGCGGTTCTTCCAGTTGCCAGACAAACAATTGCAGGAGGTCGTTGCAACGACGCTCACACGGAGCACTGTGGAGGATGTTCTTGCGTTGTTTGCACGTGACGCTACTACGCAGGAAGCTTCATCAAGCGCCACCTGGCAGCCGCACCCATCGTTTGGACTCGTGACGACGCAGCGCTATCGTCCAGACCGCATTGCGACGCCAGGGACGTTGGCAGCAGCGCCACTGCAGCGCGACGCGCGCGTTGCGATTGCACTCGATGCGTTTGTTGCATTGTCGCAATCGTCCATGGACCGTGCGACGTTCCGATTCAAGTTGTTTCCACTCGGGTGTTGCGCTTTTGCCAATTCTATTTCGCTTGAAGTCGTTGTGGAACTAGTGGATCTTGCAGATACGACGACCGGCGGTCCATCGCCCGTGAATCTGCCGGTGCTGCAGTTTGTAAGTCACGCAGGTGTCGTCTCTGCGCGATCGACTGCGACGACGCTTGCGCCAGCAATTGCAGCGCAACTCGAACACGCAGCGCTGGCGAGCGCCAAGCGTGCGTGCGACAGTATCGTGACCGTCGTGCGCGACGCGCGGCGCCATGCTGGAGCAGCAACTCGATCGTTGACGATCCAGCACGTGCTCGCGATCGAACTCGCACGCGCGCTCGTCGGGTTGATTGACCGTGCAGACGTTGATAGCAGCAACAGCAGTGCGTTCGTGCTGCCGCTGGTGCTGCCGTGGCGTCCGCTGCTGTTGCCACTGGCAGCGCCACTCGAAGTGCTCGCGACTGCGACGCTGTCGACGACACAGACGCCTGCGCCAACTGCACATGCGTTCTTTGTGTCGGCGCCACCTGCGTTTCAATTGGCGTTAGAAGAGCCACTCGGCAGCAGTCGCGTGACGCCGCAGCTCGTGTTTCACAGTTTGATAAGTGACGAAAGTGCGTTTGCGTACAGCGCCGTGCGTCACAGCATCACGAGTATGAATCAAAACGTGTCGATTGGCGCGTGGGTCGCTGCGCCACTCGAGCGTCTCGGCGCGCGTCGTCTGGAGAGCGACACAGACGATCCAAGCGATGCTGCTGGTGCGTTGATGCGACTGCAGACGTTTCGCATGCTGCTGGAGAGCGACAGACGCACGGGCGCTTCTACGATCGACGTGTTGGACTTTCAGTATCATGCGTTTGTACACGACGAAGCGACGGGGACGCACCGCTTGGAGTTTGGCTCCAAGATCTATTGTAGCAATGCTGCTGACGCTGCGACTGCGCGTTTTTCAGTGCGTTAGTGTCGCTATGTTGACTTGTTGTTTGTATGCATCGATCGGCTGACGTGTGGATTTGTATCCAATATAATAGATCGAGACGCTCGTGCACGTCGAAATGCACGACGGTGCGCCGTCGTCGCTCCTGCGTGTGTTTTATGCCGTCGCGCCTGCTGGAAACGATCGCGACGATGAGAGTCATATGGACGAACTGCCTGCTGAACTGCGCACGCGTGTCGACACGAGCGTCTGTAGCGCGTTGCGTGCGATCTGGAAGCACGTGGCGCTGACGCTCGTCGACGCAAGTCAACCGACGAGCAGTCTGAGCTTCTTCCAGAGCTCGCAGGACCTCGCGCCTGCGGACATCCAACAGCGCCTGCAGACCGAGAGTAAGTTGCCACTGCACGACGAACTGACGTCGAAAGTCGTCGCGGCAGCGGTAGCTGCGATGTATAGTTGAGCTCGTTTGGACATAGCGTAGTAGTAGGTATAAGCTCGCATCTTACGTTATACAACCTCTGTTCGTGGTTAATCACAACAATGTCAAATGCTTCTGTACATACTTGAATTTACAGTTAGCTTGACATCGACGACTCCAGTATTTAATTTTTGCAATTGGTTCCATTGCATTTGTGCACTAAAAACGTTAGCACGAATTTTATCACAAATGTAAAGTATGCTATCGTGTTTTTTTTATAAAAGATAGTCGCTATCGAAACAACCATCTGAGCAGACTTTGTGGAAGTATGTTCGATTTTGCCTGCGTCGCATTTAGTCGATGCTGGTGCAGTCGCTCAGCGCTTTGGACGCGAAGTTACATTTAATTTTGCCTACACCTGGAGAGCGGCGAGAGCTGCGCTCGTGCTTCTGATCTCCGCAAACATAATCGGTGTCGGTGCGCGCGTGAACGCATTGGGGAAGCGCTCATCGACGACAAATGAGTAGAGGTTCGCGAGGCTGATCTCCTCGGTGTTGCCACCGCCGAGGCCGCGCAGCAACAGTCCCGACTCGGCGTTCGAAATGGCGACCTGCGATGGACCGAATGTGAACGCTGGGTTCGTCGAGTTGCTGTTCTGGATCCGCTGCTTGCGTGCGCTTGCAACGTCCTGGAGCGTGAGCTTGCCGTCGCGAGCACGCGCGAGGAGGTCGGCGACGAGCGCCGGTGTCGCGCGCGCTGGGTCAGCGCCAAAGTTCGTGTCGGCGCGCGAGAGTGACGCGTCGTGCTCAATGAAGCCGTGCTTCGCGATGTCGTTCAGAGCGAAAACCACCGGCAGCTGCCCCGCCATGAATTGTGCGAAGTCCTCGCCGATGTTGAACACGCGCATGATCACTTCCTTAGCCTGCGCATTCGTGATGTTCTGGCCATTGCGCGGCAAGTGCCCGTGGTTTGCAAGCGTATTGAGGGCTGGACATGGCGAGCGGCGGTACTTGGCCGCTGTTTCTACGAAGCCCGAGACCTGCTCACCGGTCGGACGGAAGTACCGGCCGACTGACAGGGTCGCAGCCGAGGCTTCAACATCGACAGCGCCGGTCGTAGTGTGTAACAGCGCAGCGACGACAGCAAAGAGCGCGATGGCGGCGGTGCGGATAATCGCGACCATGACGACGGCAGCCGAGCGAAGCTGGGGAGAGTGCGTGGATGGTAGTTGGTCTCGAGAGCGAGCAAATTGGAGAATGAGAGAACTGGATCACGCGTGTAGGCGATCGCACTGTGTAGCTCAATGACTAGCGCTCGAGGTATGCGATGCAAGGCAAGGTTCACTCTGACTGGACCACCAGGATGCTGTGTCCAAGTGGCAGATGTTCAAGTCCATCTCGCGATAGAGGCAGCCTGTTAGTGTGTGCACCGAGTTCGCGTGCGTGATTGTCAGATGCACTTGCATCGGTAACTCGACAGATGGCAATGCGGGAGCACTAATGGTCACAACACAACTGTCCGTCAGAACCGGGCCAAAAGCGATGGGGCTTAGCATCGCACCGCGTTACAACTGCAGTTTCATCAAGGATCACGCTATGTTGTTGCCGGCAGCCGGACCGCGTATCGTGTACCTAGGATCTTCGAACGAGCTGCTTGAAACGAAGAGATCACGCTACGAGAGCGTGATCACACTGTGGCGCTGTGTCGCCCCCACGAGCCGTGTGACTGCTTAGAATCTGCCACCATCAATGCATTCATGTTGGCAGCACCGCAAACGATGTCATCAATGACTGCGGCGCTGCATAACTACAGTAGAGACAGATTAGTGCCTCCACATTAGCGTTCTCGTATATGTACAGTAGCTCAATGTATGAAAGCACATTGAGCTCGTGCACACCCCAAAGCTGGAATGTCGGCTATATCGGCACCATGGGAGATCCAGGTGCTTCAAGATCACGAAGGGGCGACTGTGTTGAGCTGACGTACCCCCAGAAAATTGTCATGCGCTCCTTCGTCCTGTCACTCGTACCGGGTCAGAAATCGTGGGGAAATGCCAGCTGCAACAAAACAAGATCAAAGCTGCATCCGTTCCATTACATGACAATCGATATTAAATAAAATAGGTAATTGCAGCAATTGTATTGCGTATATTTTCTGACGCTCCAAGTATATTCTAAAAAAACTACATTTTTGGTACCACAGTTCAATATTCATTGCTGGGTGGTTGGACACGAAAAAAATACACAGAGTGGAGCGCATCAATCGGGATGCATTGCAGCAATACCACGTTAAATTTAGAATGTGAAATCGTTCGTTTGTTTATCAATTCATATTCAAGCATATATATTTGATTTCTTGATATTACTTTCCCCGATTCAAGACAATATTTGTAGCTATTTGGATAACGCGCTTTAGTCTGTACACATTATCCAGTTTCAATTGGAAATAAAATAGTTGGAGTCAGGAACAGATGAATTGAAATCGGGAAGGCACTCGATAAATATGTGTATTCAGTATAAATACATCACAATTATCGATGTTGTATTCTTTTATCAATTTGATAAACATGATGTTAATACATGCATGATACCAAATTGAGTGTCGCGCTAAGTCTATCTCAACTGCAGTCTCATCAAACGTAGATACTCTCAATGAGGATTATACAAATCAAGCATAGGTGTGTTTGATAACCGTATCGACATTGCGATGATTATGGGGTCAATGCGTCTGTCAAGCAACATATCAACCACGCACAATGCAAAGCCGAGTCGAATACAGCTAACAAGAGCGTTTTCCTCCAATGCATCTGCAATTATGAATGACTCAGCTCGCTCGCGATTTACTCACTGCGCATATATATGCTCGTTTTGGTGAGCGTGCGGATGTACTTTAAAAACAAGAAGAGATGAGACTTGGATACAAATGTAGGTTGGGCAAGAACAGCACAACCGATAGAACAACAAGAGGAATGCAAGAAACAATACAATCCGCAAGTTACAGTTCAGCACCCGCTTTTACCCTCGTATGGCGTCTATGAGCTTTTGATCCCTTCATTTATCGATCCTAACAAATATCGCGTAGTCGACCAGCTAAAACTTCGAACACTGCATGACGGCACTTCTTACTCGTTCGTTTCGACGAGGTGGATCTCGTCACTGTCCAAAACCTGCTCACGAATCATCCTGGGAACACGAGCATTGACGAGCTCAACTACCTTCACAACAACTAAACGCTAGTACTTGCTGCAGCGACTCCACGCACGTCTACTCGATTATCACCGTGAGCGTTTGATCCGGGTCAACTTTCACTTGTAGATATATCGCAAATTTGGTGAATGCCAAACATCTTGGCGACCCTAGATATATGCTGGCCACGATGGTTTAACAGATAACTGATCGTTCGTTCGTGCCATCACAGATGACAAACATTGAGTTCGTGCTCGAACGATTAGTAATGAGAAGTGTAAGTCAGTTGCGGCTCCACAAGACATTGTTGTCTAGATTCCAATGGTAGTCTTATCTGACAGGGTTATTATCAACTACTTGCAGCTCTAGTATAAAAGGCTTGTAAAATCTATTTGGTATCTTTTACAGTTTTATCAATAAGATGTTTCGAACGCTGGTCGTGCGCTGTCGCGGTGATGGGATTGGATTGTAACTCACGGTAATATGCACGCGTCAAGTGTGTGCCGCATTATTTGAGCGTTCTTATCGATTATGCGGTCTCGAATTAATGCATACAGCTGTGCGACTGCGATGGCAGCCGCGCTTTATTAGTTCGAATTTGACCTGATGTTTCATGCGCTGATCCATTCGATGTCCAAGCAGAAAATCAACCAGGTGCAATCGCGTGGGCGCGATGTGAGATGTAATGTGGGTAATCCCACTTTGCATTCGATACGACTTTGCGTGATGTATTCTATAATTTACATGGTAAACGAAAACGCATTATCGAAAATGTATATCGCACACATGTATATAACATGTGTAGCTATACCATGAACAAGTCAACAGTATGTGTTTCAATTTTGAAGTACATAAATATTAATAGCTTTACAGCTCAAGAAACCCTTTAATGGACGAGAAGTGACCTTGTCTGTTGTTGCTTGCACTGGTGTGGTATTTACGTTTGCAAAAAGTTCATCTGCGCACAGCCCCGCGAGCGTCACAGCAATACTTCGTCACGGCAGTCCTCGACGACATGAGAAGATGTTGTGAGGAAGTTCATGTGCACGCGAGGAATGATTTAGCGTGTAAAGCCAAGAACCGCATAAAGTAACTTGATATCGCAAATGAAAAGCCAGCACTTGGACTACGCTGACATCTTGCGCGAGGCTGACAACAGAACGGCATGCTGCCGTCATGGGTACGCAAAACATGCTCGCACCAAGTTCGGCTGGATGGAGTGGTTGCTGACGAGCAATTTTTGCACTATCTTTCTGCGAGCAACCTGCACTGCTAACTTTCGTCGCGATTGTTTATGTCTGTTGTTTTATTGTATATTTACACCAAACAGTTCTTGACATGTGTATAATGTTAGTACACGTCCATGGAGATGATATGCCCACAAGCACTTGTGAATGTGATGGACCGCGTGACATTGGCCGTCGAAGAGAAGATCGAGCCGAGGTGACTGGACTGCTCATAATAGTGATTGACAGTTGGACGCACGCGTCCGAGTACTTTATTGTGATCTTTAATTGATACAAAGTTGACGGTCAAGCATACTACCCATTGCTCACAATGGCACAGTTTATCAACGACAACAGCGACAACCACTCTGCCAAAACCCATTTTTCGTTTCCGGACACTGTCTTGAAAAGCAACTACGGTACGAGTGCATAAAAATGCTTCGCTGATTTTGTCGACAGCCGCGGTATAAACACGAAGATCACAAGTACGCTTGGCGACCGTTGAATGACTGTAACACCACAGCTATAAACTTGAAGTCAAACTGCACCTACGCCAGCACGACGCCAAACTTTATGCGATTTAAGACCTGATGATGAAGTTGATGCTACATCTCTATTGTGTTCGTCTAAGGTTTCATTGCCATTCATATACGAACGAAGGCAGCAAAACAGCCCATTTAACAACAATGTAGCAAGAAATATTGGCATTGTTAATATGGATGCTATCTGATCGTGCTTCCAACATAAATTTCAACACATTCGGAATTTTGCTTCATTCCACACAGTCTTCGATTATCAACATCATATGTACTACCTAACTTGAAATCGCCTGCTTATACCGCTTCGTGCTCTTGGTGGTGTGCGCGAACGTACACGCTATGTCGCATTCGACATCCTCACTTACAATAGGTTGCTGAGAATCCCCGTGCTCCCAGTTACTGGCTGCAACTTTGTCATTAATCGGTGTCAACGCGCACGCTTTACCGTCTCAAGCTTAGCTGAATTTGCAAATTAGATCTACATTCACTTTGGCGCCTTGTACACCATGTGTGACAGGTACCTCAAAGCTCATTCAGTAATTGTGTGGCTAGTGAACAACTATATCAGTAGCTCGGTTGCCCGAACTATTCAACTTATGTCAATGAGACTGCAATCTTGTGCAATGCTTAGAGTTGTTGAAATTTAGGCCACCAAACGTCTGGGTTTGTCAATTGCTGAACAGTGCGCACGACTTGATAATTGTTTAGAATTTCACTGTCGAAACAGTAAATTAAATGTTTGTCAGAATGAGAAAAACTCTACACTCCACGAGTGCAACGGACGCGAAGTGCCAAACTGTGTACGCGCAACTGCGTGTGTAGAGCTGACTACGACGCCGAGTGCACCACGCAGCGCGCGAACTTGATATTGATCATTTGTATATACTTGATCTAAGTCAGCAATTCGCAATTTCACGTCATATCACACATGTGGCCGCCGTATTCGATGACATCGTCTTAGTTGCACTCACGGCCGAATTAAATACTGTCGTTGTTGCTGCTGCACGGCTACGCGTATTTGTGCAACAACGGTAGCGAAAGTACGTGTCTACTGCGTTGGATGGAGTCTGTGCCGAAGTGGTCACCTGTTTTCACCCGGCACCCGGCAGTTACAAATTATTCTTGGTCCTTGTAAAGGCAGCGAGAATGTGCAAAATCAAATATGCGGAAATTCATTCGCACGTCACAAATTGCCAAACCCCCTATCCCAAGCCAGTGGTCTAAACCAATCTCGATTCCAAATGCCAGGAGAGAACGCGCGAAAATTTCCTTGCACATCAAAACTTGTCATATCCCTTATTTTAAGCGAGTGGTAACAATACATCTCGATTCTACCAGGAGAGAATGTCGCGGTAAGGAGTCCAGGACGCCGTGGGATGAGTCGCCGGGTTTGAATCCGCCGGGGTCGATGTCACCAAGTCAGAATAACCAGGAGCGCAGTCGCCAGGAACGAAGACACATGGTCGAAGCTATCGGGGTCGAAGTCGCTGGGGTCAAAGTTGCCGGGGATTGAGTCACCGGAGCCGAAGTCGTTGGGGACAAATTCGTCGAGGACTAAATCACTGGTGCCAAAGTCGCCGGGGACAAAACGGCTGAGTCTCTAGCGAGAAAGAATCAGTTGCGTTCCAGACAGTAGTACTCTCCCACGCCGTAACGTTCAAGGATATGCAAAAAGGTTAGTGCATTAATAACCATCAGATAGCACGAGAGCGATACCAGTTTAGAAAGTGCGAGCCTTAGTGTGAGCAGATAGCAAAGCCAGGCAGATACGAATTCACCTCCACACATACACACAAGTCCAGTCTCCGTTTACTTACGTCTCAATTCATCTTTCCTCGACCGTGCACATCGTCTTGTACTTCAACCAATCAACTGGCCTCGTTCGTTTGGACCACCCGACTACGTAACTCGATCTAACATATTCAACACCCGACGAAGCAAGTAGCGTTACCAGACATACCCCGGTCGACTTGATCTAGGGAAACGCAGTCGTCGGATCAGCCGACACGACCTGCGGCAGACATGCAAGCACGACTCATCGCCCAAGTGAGCATTTGAGCTCCCATCGGACGATCGCCCCTCGTATGAAGCGATCCCCAGTCTACCGAATCCGCTGCTGGGAGTGAATCCATAGCGAGAAGCCTGGGACGTCATACCATAAAGGTCCTCTGTCGCTAGTCATAAGACTTGTCGAAGTGTCCTAATGCACCCCGTTGCAAGACATGCTAAACCCCATCAATTGGTTCGTCAGTAGGCTTGCAGCTTTACCTTTTGCGCCATCTCAGCGAGCGACAACGGCATCACTTGTGACCATGCTGACAAGTCTGACTAACGTTCCCCAGTGATCTACCCTGCGTATTTCTCTGGTCGAAACATCTGCGTCAGTTCAACCCCAGGCCGTTTACGTTTTGCCGCCCGGGGGCTCGTAATGAGATCTACATCCGCTTCATCAAAAATAGCTGCAGTTTGTTGTGCTGATTATGTAAGTGACGTTGCTGTTGTTGGAGATGACTGTGCATGCTACCTAAGCAAGACTGTACTTGCTGCCTAAGCATTTGATGAGTCTGTGTGTACCTGCAGAGAGAATGTAATTGCTTTTAGTGCCAGCAATTTTAGTATTCCTTGCCAAACATGAAGATCTCATTTCTCGATTTACATTCAACAAAACAGAACTGATTTACTTCATCCATAATGAATGCAAAAGTTTTAAGGCAGAAATTAACGGCGACAGTGTAAAGACAGTTTGAGACGCAAATACTAGTATAACTATGTATTTCGCTGCGTTATCTATTACTACCACAAATACATTACCTGATTTATAGGATCGGTATAAGTCGTTCTAAGTTCTAACATACAAATGCGAGGGCGGACTATCTAACATTCCTGTAGGATATGTATAATCCCTTGGAGTATACTCATATATATGAGTTTTGCAATTTCACGTCAATTGCAAAGCATCTACTATGCGGAGTATATAACGTTATCAATTGCATAAATTATATATTTTCTACTTTGTGGTGTGGTCCACATTGATGAACACACGAATATCAGCTTCCCTTTCCCAGCGTCCCTGGAATCGCACCGTTGGGTGCAAGGTGGCGCTGAGATCGATTGGCTGTGCATGCCTGAGCTTGATGTTAGTCAGCGCAGTGTGAGCAATGCATGCTTCCACGGTTCTGAATTTGCATTTCGAATACAATGTGGGTCTACGGAAGCTCCAACTCCCACGTTGCTGTTCGTACTTTTCCATTTGCGGTTGTCGTACTCTGACGCTGTGCGCCAGAGGACGTCACAATATAATGAGTTCTGCCAGTTTACACACTGTGCACTACTACCTTGTCGTACCATATTTTACCTCCAGGTAGCGTGACATGAAGTTCTAGGCGGTGCACTTTTACTATTTCCTTGTGACCAAAAACGAATCTACTTCACCATTTTCGTTCAAATTGGACAATATTGCAATCAATCGAAACAAATATATTTTAACGTTTTTGTTTGATACGATTTCTAATAAATAATAAAGTCTGCACAAGAAAGGCAATCCACTTTAATGTTGTTCGGACATTACTACATTAGATTACCGACTATATCCACTGATATATTTCAACAGGTAAAGATAACGGAAATATGTATTTTTTCTTGTAACGCGTTGTATACATTTTGCATTTGATTTATTTGGTGAGAAAAAATAGACTAGATGAAAGTATTGTGAATCAGCTAAACAACGTTGCCTAAAACGTAGCACGATATGTATGTCGCCTCCCACACCATTCAATACGAAAAAGGAAAATCATGTTGTCTTAGACAACGTGTTGGTACATGTTATCTAAGACGACATACAAGGTTAGAGAGGCTAACTAAAGTAATTTCTGCAATCCGCTGCTCGTAAAAGAGGGCTTTATTACAGATAGAAGCTGCCAGTTGCAAATTTCGAAAGAGTTGTCGCAGTAGATTGACGCAGAGTATGTGGTGTTGAAAATCGTTTGTAAATGATTAAATAACATCAACAACCAAATAGGCAGAGCAGCAGCAATGCGGTACATTTTTAAATGGGTCGTTTACGGGTCTCATCGCAGATCGGGTCGCACTTTTAAATGATACATTGATGGTAAGTCAAATTTAATACACACATTTTTGCACATTTTTGTTCACTTCGCATAATATTATGCTCGTTAGCATAATTTGTGTTTCTCAGACAATTCCATAAACCGCGGATTTCGGTATTTGTACCCCTGAACGGTTCAGTTTGTAACATCGAAAATGACAAAAGGTATTAAAAAAACGACCAGAAATATTAATTGGAGGAGCTATATACGGCATATGTTGTTTCGCAGTATTTGGAGTTTTGCAAAGTATATTCAATCGCGACGTTACCACAGTTGACACAAAAAGCGTGCCGAAGTCACGATCTACGATGGCGACAGTGCGCTCGACGAAGCGCCGACGCACGACAAGCAAACCGAAAGCGCGCGCGCAGCCAGCGCCACTTGGCGCGCCGAACGCTGCTGCAGTCGCCGCTACGGCCGATGACGGTGTCGCTGATCATGCAGTGCAGCGCAAACTCGAGATGTTCTCCAAGTGGCAACTCTGCACACAGATGAGTGCGCTGCGCATGCACGTGGTTGCTACCTGTGTCTGAGCTGCTGATGCTGCTGTGGTTTGTATCTGTGTGCTCATTAGCTCTGTCGCTCTCACGTTTACGTGCCTCGATCGCTCTCTCACAGACTTGTCTGAGATCCGCAAAGAGTGCATGAACGGTACGTCCTGTCTATCCTTACATACACCTACATCCTGCTGTCCTCTGCACACTCCATCTCTTACACATTACCAACTCGACACACTCGTCTACACTATACGCATCCTCCTTGTTCCAGTTCGCCGGGCGCTCGAGCGCGTCGAACAGACTGCCGACATGGCGGTCGCACAAGCGCAGGACGAAGCCACGGACGCTCGCAGTGCGCGCACGCACGCCGAGCAACACGCACGTGCGACAGTTGCATTGCTCGAAACTGCGCAGCGCGACATGGAGAACGCGAGCGCAGCGCAGCGCACGGAGCTCGAAGCGGCAAAGAAGCGCGTGCGGATGCTCGACCAGCGCGTCCAGCAGCTCGCAACGCAGAGCCTCGACGAAGAGTCGCTCCTGACGCAGTTGGCCGAGCTCCAAGAGCGCAGCGCAACCGACGTTGCTGCGAGCCGCGATGCGTCGAACGCATTGATTGCAGCGCAGCAGCTGACGATCGACGCACTTGCAGCACGCGTCGAGCAGCTCACAGCGCAACACGCTGCGGATACAGCAGCTGCTGCGTCAGCAACGGCAGCAGCGATCGACGCAGCAGTTGCTACTGTTGCAGAGCGCGTTGCGTTGCTCGAGCGCGAGCGCGACAGCGCCGCGCCGACGCTCACGGACCCGGTGCCCGCGACAGCAGCAACGACGACTGCGCTGACAGCACAGGTCGAGAAGCTCGAGCGGCTCGTGCGCGATGTCGAACGGAAGCACGAGCGCGACGTCGCAGCGCTCGCGCATCGCTTGGAGCGTGAATTGGGCGACGCACGGCGCCATCAATCGACTGTAGCGCCACTGCCGCTGCCGCCAGTGCCGCTCAAGCCACACGCCATGGCGATGCATCACCACAACAGCTGCTACCACGACGACCAGCAGCAGCAGCAGCAGCGTCCTCCTCCGTATGAGAACGATGCCGACCAGCGGCTTCGCGACGATGAAAACGCAGCGATCCACCACGAACTCCGTCGTTTGAGCCACGACGTCCGCGTACTCGGCGACGATTTGTATCGTTTTGTGCAGCGCACGGACGCGCGCGTCGACGCTCGACTTGACGACATGCGTGCGAGCGTTGCATTGCAAGTGCGCGAGTTGCGCAATGAGTTGTTTGCGGCTGTGGAGTACAATTCACAGACGCACGTCGACGCCAACACGCGACTGCGCGATCTCCTCGATCGATCGCATGGCGAATTACGTGAGTTTGTCGATACGACAGTCCGTGACGTGCGCGACAACGTGAGCCGCATGGACGACAATGTGCGGCGGCTCATGATGCACCAACATCAACAGCAGCAGCAGCAGCAGCAGCAGCGCCGCGCACGCTCGCGCTCGCGCTCGCCAATGCGTGCGCCATTGCGGCGTCGATCCCGGTCGCGGTCTCGATCGCCTCCACCGCATCGATGGGGAATCGACGCGCGTCACGACAGCAATGGATTCTACCACGAACAGCAACGTGTATTTGCGGGCGCTGCGCAGCAGCTGCCATCACCACCATCACCACCACCGCTGCCATCATCGTGGGGACGCTCCCGGAGTTGCAGCCGCAGTTACTTTGACGCAACAACTACAATGCGCGATAACCAGGGGGATGCTGCTGCGCGCCGCCCGGCTCGTCGTAATGACCGCCACGCCGTCCGCTCGCCGTCGCCGCCACAACGGCGCTACCGATCCGAATCGTCGTCTGCCACTGCAACCAACACGACGACGACGACGACAGCAACAACGACAACAAGAACAGCTCCTGTGCTGCCGATCGTCGTCGGCACCAGTGGCGGCGAGTCGGATACACTTGTGTCGTCGCAGTCACCACGCCTCGAACCGTCGCGGTCGCCCGTGCGGCCGCAGCAGCTTGTGCGGCGCAGCAGGAAGCCCCGTCGGACGCACGAAGTGATTGTGATTGAAGACGACGACAGCGACGACGACGCTGCAACAGCAGCAGCAGCAGCAGTGTCGCCGGATCGCGCGCCGCTCGACGTTGTGACCGAGGACGTCGACGTGCTGCCACGTACGATCGTTGTTCCTGGTGCGCGTGCTGCTGCACTGGCGTTATCGGCGTTTTCACCAGCCACATCGGCGGAAGCGCAGCCGCTGCAGTCGCTCGCCGACCTCCAACTCGGTGCGCTGCTCTACTTTTGCCTCACGGGTGTCCCGAGTCTCGACGACGAGTGGACGCCCCATGCTGCAGCGCTCCGTGGCAGCGACTGCGTCGATGCAGCACGCATCATGGCGTTGCGCGCAGCACATCCTGCACTCCGAACGCTCTCGCTCGACTTGACGCAGTGCCTCGTGTTGGCGATCGCTGTGGCCGCCCCACCGCCAGCGAGTGACTCGCTCGTTGACGACGGCGCAACGGCCGATATCGCAATTGCGGTGCTCGACAGCATCGTCGATAGTGCGATCGTCCACGACGCGTTTGCGCGCGTACTCGATACGATGCGTCGGTCGTGGGCCGAGAAACTGACGGCAAAGCTCCAGCAGCAGCAGGTCGAGGCGAATGGAGACGCTGAAGCAGTTGCTGCTGTCGAATTCCGTGGACAGATCACGACGCATCCACAGCTGCGCACCCCAGTGACGCAAGTACCAGCGCTCTTGGTTGGGACGACGGCTGCAAACAAGCACACGCAGTGGCACTGTACACAAGCACATGCGCTGGCGCAAGTGCTGCTACGCTCGACTGCACCGCACACCCCACGCATCGATTTTAATGATTTGCACGCGTCGCCTGGCGTGTTTGTCATGCTGCTGCTCTTTGACGTCGTCACAGTTGCCCCGATGTACCCACAGCGTGCGACGTTACGCCTCACACTGCGTGGTCGTGCGCTCGCACTGCAATTGTGGAACGACGTCCTGGCGACGCTGCCGTACTTGCTATTTGCCGACTGCCTGTGGCTCGAGCGCCAGACTGGCGATACACAGACTGCGACGTTGCCGTTACTCGGATTGTGCCATGTGATTGTTGCTGTCGTGGCGTGGAACAGCGTCAGTGACGCTGCGATCGCAGCCAGTGCGGCGTTCCACAGTGACGTCGTGCGGCTGTTGCTCCGTTGTATGGTCGTGAATGGCAAAGCCGTCACTCAACACAACGATCCGACCGACGAGACGAGCAACAATGTGCCGCTGGACGCTGCGACTGCGATCGAGTTGCACGATTTTGACGGGACGCTCGTGAATCTATTACAGCTCGACGGGTTCTTTGCAGCCGCCGCTGCGATGCTGGAGATGCAGCAGCAGCAGCAACTAACAGCAGCAGCTGTGGAGACAGCGACAGTGACGACAGAAGCAGCAGCACCAGAGGAACCTACAGACGTGATGATGTGTGAGGAGGATGCACCGCAAGCAGCGATTCTGATCGCCAGTGCGTCTGCAGTCCCGACCGCGTGAGGTTTCGCTTTTTGTTTGTTTGTTGTAGTGAAAGTGCATAACAAGTGCACGTCATTCAGTCCAAAACGACCACGATGCAAGGTCGATGCATTTTACATTACGAACGTTTACGTTGAGCTGTTGCTAGTGACTCGCCTGCCACTTGTTCCTCTATGTGTGAGGGTCCTAGACGCACTACGCAATCCCTCCTGCTTCCTGCGTTGCATGATCAGCGTCTTGTATCTCCATAACTTTCCGTGCTGTTGTCGTCTTTGTCGTCGCACTTGCATACTCCAGAACCCCAAAGCCTGCGAGGACGAGGAGCGTCCCGACGATGCACTCGACGGAGAATCGCGTTTGGTGCACGACTGCGTCGACGAGGCCAGAGAGCGGGATCGTGAGCATGCAGCTGACGCTCGTTTCGAGTGGCGACGTCCAGCAGATCGCAAGCGGTAAGATCACATTGAACACAAACCCAAACGCGCCGCTCGTCGCTAGTGCAGCAATTGCATCCGGTGTCGCTGGCCACCCAAGTGGTTCGTGCAGCGCTGTCAGTGGTGTCACCGCCAGCACGAGGCTCCCGACGATCCAGATCGGGATCGTGAAGAGTCCCGAGAGCCCCGTGAGCGTCAATAGCGTCGACGTGTCGGTCATATTCGCACCAACTGCGACCTGGAACGCGACTTCGTAGCCACCGTAGCAGGCGGCAGAGAGCACCATGAGCAAGCCTGGTACGACGCTCGGACTGTCGTCCACTGTAACAGCAACAGCGCTGCTGCTGTCGTTCGTATGCTGGTACGCCAGGATGAGTGACACGCCGGCAAACGACGTTGCAACGCCAAAGAGTTTGCTCAGCGTCGCGCGCTCGTGCAAGAAGCAGATCGAAAACACGTAGACAAACAGCGGCGAGCAGTTGAAGATCGCAGTCCCAGCTGCGACGCTCACGTTCGCAAGTGCTTTGTACCAAAAGTAATCTGCGACGCAGTAGAATGCACTGAGGAACGCCGCGGTGCGCACGAGCTGGCGCGCCGGTAGTACCGAGTGGCGCTCGAGCGTTGCGATCGCGTCGCGCCAACGAGGGCGTCGAGAGGCAGCAGCCGCAGCAGCGTTTGCGATGTTGCTGGAGCTGCTGCTGCTGTCGTGATGAGGATCGCAGCGCCGGTCGCGTAGTGTGTGGTAGATAACGAGACCTGGCAGCAGCAGTGACTGCGTTTGTGTGAGTCCTCACGAGTCAATCGAGTAATGGATGTTGCAGCGTCGGAAGATATATTGTAGACGTACCATGACTGTGTGGTTGAAGCCAACGACAAAGAACGGCTTGTTGAACGACATGCCCGTCTAGTAGATGCATGCAAGTGAGGAAGTAGCTGCGTGAGCGACTATGTGCGACGGCTGTGATTCGTTCAGACGCAGGACGCACCTGCAGCAGCTGTGCTGCTTCGGCTTGGAGGACCCACGACCACACGAGTGCTGCGGTGGATGCAAATGGCATGCACATACGGTTCAGTGAGTATAGCTAGCACGTACTAGCTACGCCAAGCAAAAGCAGTAGCTGTACGCGACGTGACAGTACCTGCGAGTATGAGCAGTCCAGCAGTATTGACAGGTGGATGCGATGATGGCTGCGTCACTACTGAGCTCTTGGGCGGCGCATCATTGAGCAGGTGTGTACGCTCGTTCGGCTGTGCGTCAAAGCTACTACTGTTCATCGTGTCAGTACTCGTCGTCGTTGCTGTGAATGCGCTGGTGCGAATACGTGACCGCAGCGCTCTGTCGTATTGTATTTGCGGCGTCCACAATTGCTCAAATGAGCAATTGATGTGCATGAATCCGATACCTGTACAGTGCAGTGCATTTATATGAAACTATTTTAAACAAAAGTACTAAAACACATTTCTAAAAATGTTTGTTAGCTACAGTATTGACAATATATGGATCATGCGCTTACTGTCCTTGTTGCCTCACATACATGCCACGTAGAGCTCGTGCGCTCGTGCATAGCGTCATTGCTCGACGCGATCGAACAGACGCATACAAGGTGCAGCGTTCATTGCGACGCTGGCGCGGTCACAGAGACGCAAGCGACCACAGCTGCAGC